>CM053504.1:36045728-36089225 GCA_028627145.1 Eidolon dupreanum
TTAATATTAATAAATCCTGTTTATTAAAATATACCAATAATAAAATCAAAAAGTAAGCTATGCAGAGGGCAAAGCTATTTGTCATTTAACAAACAGAACATTAGTGTAAAGTAGAGTTTGGGAAACTTATCTGTGAAGAGCCCAATAGTAAACTTTTTTGGCTGTGCAGGCCACATAATCTTTGTCATAACTACTCATCTCTGCCATTGTATCATGAAAGCAGCATAAAACACAGCATATGACTGTGTTTCAATCACATTTTGTTTGCCAAAACAGATAGCAGGTCAGATTTGGCTCATGGGCGATCATTGGTACTAGGATTTGTCAATCCTTGTTACATAATACATATAATACACTTTTACAAAACAATGAAGACACTGACAGCTCAAAAGAAAAACAAGAGTAGGGAATGAATTTTCATTGAAAAGCATAGTCACATGACCAAAAATATGTAAGAAAAGCTGTTAAGAGTTTTTTAATTACCAGGAAAATGTTAACATAAATCGCCATGAGATAACCATTTATACCCACACAATGGCTAAAATTTGATAAGATGATAACAAGTGCTGGTGAGGACTTAGAGTTACTGTATATCCCACACACTGATGTAGAGGCTATAAATTGATACAACTCTTTTGGGAGACTGTTTGGCATTATCTATTAAAATTGCTGACATAAACATTATGACCCCCCAATCACACAGCTAGGTATGTACTCTTAAGAAATGCAAACATTAAGAGATATGTACAAGAATGCTTAGAGCAGAATTATTTGTAGTAGTACAAACAGCTCAAATATCTATCAACATTATTGCAGATAAGTAAATGGTGGCATATTTATTTAATGGAATACTTCACAGTAATTAAAATCAACTCATTACCTCTATCTACAAGAATGTGGGTTGATCTCACAGACATACTATTGAGAAAAGAAGACAGACCAAAATAATATTTGCTTTATGTTTTCATTTACATACATTTCAAAACTAGGGCAAATTTCAATAGTGCTGAGGAATGAATACTTGTAAGTGGAAAAGGTATAAAACACAGGTATAAAGAAAAGCTAGGAAGAATTTTTTTCTATTCTGCTTGTTCAATTTACTCTTACATATTTCAATTTGTTTGCTCTTTGAAATTATATCATATTTCTTATAATATTAGAAATAATAATAAATAAAGAAATATAACCACAAATGGAATACACCTACCTACATTCTACAGGAATCAAACCTAGGTAATTTTATAATTATAATGTTCAAATTTAATTTAGTCTAAAGAATCCAGTTGTTTTTGTTTCTTTAAAAACCAAGTGTGCTTAATTTGCTTCTGTCTTTTTAAAAAAAAAAATTCTCTATTATGTTTCCCACAGTCTTTAGTGATCTCTCAGTATTATTGTATCTGTCTTTCACAGCTAAATTCCCTCATAAAGTGTCTAAACACATTGGCTACTCCACATTTACTCCTCTGTCTATTGCTCTCACTGGCGATCTGAAGCTGCTCTCTCTAGAGCAGTGGCCAACCACTCCATGGCCAAATCAAACATTTATTTAGTCCTCTTTCTCCTTACCCTTCTCCACTTCATTATATACTGACCTCCAAGAGAACACAGACTATGTCTTCTACATCATCTAGTATCCATTCCCCAGCAGAGTACAAGCATTAATCAAGGGCTCTGTTGTCTTTTCATTAAGTTGTTCTGAAATCCTTAGCTTTCATGATGGTATTCACCTCTCTGCCCCCCCCCCACCCCACAATGTTAGCTTCTTATCATTTAGCTCCATGACCTTATAACAATTTCCCTCTCCTTTAGAAGTTGGAGTCTATGCATGACCCAACTTTTAGTCTCCACTCACTCTGGGTTACCTCATCTGAAACCCCAGACACTCAGTTACTACCTATATTGCTTATGCTACAAATCGTTTGTTGTTGTTGTTGTTGTTGTTGTTGTTGTTGTTGTTTTGCAAATATCAATGGATTCCTGGTAATTGTTGGACTTAACAATCTATATGTACAGGTGCCATAGCACATAAAATCCAATAAACTTTCTCAATTTTCAGTGTTCCCACACTTAGTGACACCATCCTCCTCTTGGTTACTCCAGCAGGAACCATGAGGCATAAACTTTCAGTAGATCTCTGGATTGTACTAAGCATCCTTCCAGCCTGGCTTATTTCTGCTGTATATGACTGTCTTATTTCAGTCCCTCATCATTTCTTCCCTGGAATATTACAGCTGGTTTTCGTGCTTCTGGTCATGTCCTGTTCTTCTTCATTCCCCACACCACTTCTAAGCTGTTCATTTCTCAAGGAAAACTTAATAGGTTCATTACTCTGGATGAATTTATCCCCATTGCTTATATACTAAAGTGTGAACTCTTTAGCAAGGCATGCTGGATCCTTCTCACGATCTCAGCCTGTTTGTTCCGCTAGCATAGCTCCTTGTCAATTCTAATTCACCCTAAGCTAAAACATCACTAAATCATATGCACTTACCTTATGCAATGGTATTTTACTCTTCCTGTTCTCTTTACTTAACTGCATCCACACCCTTGACTCGCCTTCCGAACAGAAATGACTGTCAACACTTCCTCTGGGGGTGGACCACATAAGGCTGATAGAAGCTCCCTTTCTCTCTGCTGTGTAATAGGTTGCATATATCCCTGTATTATAGAAATTATTACATTGTTTGTAACTATGAATACATCTACTTCTCTTTTATGATGGGTAATCTTTGAAGGAAAACATGTTTGTCTTCTATGACTATGCATGAGAAGTACTATGATGTATTTGAGCATCTTTTGAGGAAAACAGATCATAATTTAGTTACCTGCTCTGCAACTAGATCTGAACAGTAGCTAAATACTTAATTTCTCTAATCCTCTCAACTTTAACTGAAGAATAGGCATAAAATGAGATAGAGAATACCCGGGCAGTGCCTGGCACATAGAAGGCTCTCGATAAATAATAGCAACTGGTGTCACTATTATTATTGTTGATCCCCCCAGCACTCTTAATGCCCAGTACCTCTAGGTACTCAGTAAATGTTTGATTAAGAATGAATTTATATGTATGATTTATAGATAAATACTAATAATTATTACATATTCATGTCTGACTAATTTATTCGGCTATTTAATTAACATTGAATTTACCTTATTTATTGGACTCTCAACAACTTCTAAAATCATTCTTTCCAAATAGCAGTATTTGTTAAATGTTTATTAAGTGAATATTTTAGTGGTGTTTTGCTTCTTGGGAAGAAGCAACAATAATTATTTCAAGTCTCCTTTTTTAGATGTATTTATGGAATCAATTGTTTCTCTGATTGTGATTCACAATTTAACAGACAATGATAAATTTATACAGTATCTATTTGGATTCAACTATAGTTTTCTTGCCAATTAATGTATTTTCAAGAATACATTAGAGCTTAGGACTTTGAAAATAAGCTAGTTTAATAGTCCATTTTCATGACTGGTTTTGAAAATTCTTTAAAAATGATTTAAGGGTTGGCTTTGGCTCAAGCTGTTACTTCGTCATGGCGGACAACTAAAAAAAAACTTAAAAATATTATATACTATGCACAGTCCAAGATTACAGCTTCTATGTTTAATTATTGATGTTGTCTAGATTATAAAACTTTCAAAATCTATTGGTAAAAAGTAGGTTGTATGTTTGTAGATTTAGTTGAGAGAAAGTTTCCAGGGTGGTAACATTGTTTTGTTTTCTGTAGATATAATGAAGTGACTAAAATGCTCTTTAAGCTATTGGAGACAACAGATTAGCATCATCATTGCAGGCCTTCTGACATTTACCATAATGCTCAGTTGCCATTATGGAGTTGATACTTACCATAACTGCTCTGGGTTACAATGATGACCTCATGTGTGAGTATAAACAAATGCATAGTCCAAATTATTAGACATTCTATAAAATTTCCTTTGCTAAACACATTACAGATGTCCAATTCTACACCATAGACCATCCATGTAAAATCAACCAAACAATGCCAAAAAGCCTCTGCTTATTTTAAAAAGCCATCACAAATTTTATCACCTGAAAAAAATGAGACCAAGAACAATTTTAATTACCATGCTTTAAAAAAGTTAATAGACTTTAATTTTTAAGTTTACAAGAAATTGAGCAGTTAGCACAAACGCTTCCCACATACCATCTTCCATGCTCACAATTTCTGCTGTTAACATGTTGCATTACTGTGGTGTGTGTATGTGTGTGTGTATATATGTACATATATATGTATATGTATATATACACACGCACACATATATATATACCTATATATATATGTACATATACATATATATATATATTTTTTGTACCATGGATGAAACAATTGATACATTGTTACGAACTAAACTCCACAGTTGAGATTAGGGTTCACTCTAAAAAAAGTTCGATGGTTTTGACAAATATGATGACATGTATCCACCATTACAGTGTCATACAGAACCATTCACCATCCTAAAATTCTGTGTTTCACCTATTCATCCTCCTCTCCCACTGCTGAACCTCTTGTAATGACTGATTTTTTTACTTTCACCATACTTTTACCTTTTCCAGAATGTCCTAAAGCTGCAATTATACAGAATGTAGCCTTTACAATTTGGCTTTTTTTCACTAATCAGTATGCTTTTAAGATTTTTTCACTTCTTTTCGTAGCATAGTATCTCATTTCTCTTTAGTGGTGACTAATATGCCATGCTATGGCTGTACCACAACTTACCAATTAACCTTTTAAGGACACCTTGGTTGTTTCTAATTTTTGGCAATTCTGAATAAAGCTGCTATAAACTTTTGTGTGCTGGTTTTTGTGTGGACATGTTTTCAACTCATTTGGGTAAATACATAGGAGCATGATTGCTGGATCATATGGTAAGAGTACATTTTGGTTTTTTATAATTATTTTTCCATTATTGTTGACATGCAATATTATGTTAGTTTCAGGTGTACAACATGGTACTTAGACATTTGATCACAAAGTGATCACCCCAATAAGTCCAGTACCCATCTGGCACTATACATAGTTATTATAATATTAACTATATTCCTTATGCTGGACTTTACATCCCTATGACTATTTTTATAATTGAAAATTTGTACTTCATAATCCTTTTCATCTTTTCCACCCATCCCCCAAGCCCCTCTCTCATGTGGTGACTATTGATTTGTTCTCTGTATCTATGACTTTGTTTCTGTTTTGCTTGTTTGTTTATTTTGTTTTTTAGATTACACATGTAAGTGAAATTGTGTGGTATTTGTTTTTCTCTAACTGACATATTTCACTTAGCATAATATCCCATAGTTCTATCCATGTTTTCACAGATGGCAAGATTTCATTCTTTTTAATGGCTCATTAATATTCCATTGTATATATGTACTACACCTTTTTTATCCATTACTCTACCAATGGACACTTAGGTTGCTTCCATATTTTGGATATTGTGAATAACGCTGCAATGAACATAGGAATGCATATATCTTTTTGAAGTACTGTTTTGAATTTCTCTGGATAAATACCTAGAAGTGGAATTACTGGATCATAAGGTAGTTCCAGTTTTAATTATTTGAGAAACCTACACTGTTTTCCATAGTGCCTACACCAATTGACAATCCCATCAACAGTGCACAACGGTTCCCTTTTCTCCACTTTCTTGCCATCGCTTGCTGTGTTGATTTATTGGTAATAAGCATTGTGACAGATGTGTGGTGATATTTTATTATTGTTCAGATTTACATTTCCCTGGTAATTAGTAATGTTGAGCATCTTTTCCTGTGTCTGCTGGCCATCTGTATGTCCTCTTTGAAAAAACATCTATTCAAGTCCTCTTCTCGTGTTTTAATTGGATTTGTTTTTTTTTTTATTGAACTGTATGAATTCTTTATATGTTTTAGATATTAATCCCTTATCAAATATATCCTTAGCAAATATCTTCTTCCATTTAGAAGGTTGCTTGTTTGTTTGTTGATGATTTCCTTTGCTATAAAAAAACCTTTTGGTTTATATAGCACCATTTGTTCATTTTTGCTTTTGTTTTCTTTGCTCCAGGAGACATATTCAAAATATATCGCTAAGACCAAGAGTTTATTGCCCACATTTTCTTCTAGGGGTTTTATGATTTCAGGTCTTACATTTAAGTCTCTAATCCATTTTGAATTTGTTTTAGTAAATAGTGTAAGAAAGTAGTCTAGTTTCAATTTTTTTGCTTGTATCTGTCCATTTTTCCAACATCATTTACTGAAGAGACTGTATTTACTCCTAAGAATATTATGTATTATTGTCTCCTTTTTTGTAGATTAATGGACTACATAGGTATGGGTTTATTTCTGGAACCTCTATTTAAAACTGCCACACTATCTTACAAAGTGGCTGTACCATTTTGAACTGCCACTAGCAGCGAATAAGAGTTTCTTGTTGCTCCACATCCTTGCCAGACAGCATTTACTGTTGTAAGTGTTTGTAGATGTTCTTTAACAAATTAAGGAATGTCCTCTCTATTCCTAGTTTACTAACATTTTGTATATTAAATGAATGATGTATTTTGTCAAATGCTTTTTCTCCATCGATTGATGACACCTACTCCTCCTTTCTTCCTTCTCTTTCTATTTCTTTTCCTCCTCCTCCTCTTTCTCCTTCTCCTTCTTCTCCCTATTGACATGATAGATTCTATTAACTGATGTTTGAATATTGAACCAGTCTTGCATACTTGAAATAAATTTCAGTTATGGTGTATAATTCTTTTTTATATATTATTGGATTTGATCTGCCAATTTATTTGAAATTTGGCATCCATTATTAGGAGAGATATTGATCTGTAACTTTCCTTTTTTTGTAATTTATATTCCTAGTTTTGGTGTTGGGGTAATGCTGGCCTCATAGGATGAGTTAGACAGTGTCACACATTACTGCTAAGATAGTAGTGCAACTAGGATTCCATGGAGTGAAGGCAATGGGAGTTTCATGTTTGGTACTTCTGGATTCTGTGTTAGGTGCGTCTACTCTTTGTTCATTATAATTCGTGTCCTTCTCTTGTAATAAACCATAACCATGAGTTTATCAGCTTTCACTGAGTTTTGGAGTCCTTCCTACTTAAAACCGAGGGCAGTTTTGGGAATCGACTGAACTTTCAATTGGTGTCAAAGGTGAGGGCAGTCTTGGAGTCTGTTCTGTATAACTTTGCAGTGGGCCTAAACTCTATACACCCTTGATTATAATTTGCAGAGAAGATATTCAGAGCCAATTTAGAAAAACCAAGTGGCCAATGAAGGGTGTTCAAAACCAAAGATATTAGGCCAAAGTAACAACAACAACAAAAAGGCACATTAAACCCCAAACAGAGCGCACTGATTACCTAAGCTTTGTACGCCTCATTCTACCTTCTAATATGGTGTGAGTCATATTTAATTGCATTTATATTTATATGGATCTGTCCCTCATTAGACTGAGTTTATCAAAGAGAAGGAATATATCTCACTCACACTATATCTCTGGTGCCTAGACCAAGGCCTGGTATATAGAAACACTCAACACAAAACTGAATGTAGAAGAAAATAAATTAACAAATTCAATCTGAGGTATTTGACTCCTCCATAATGTCCATGAAATCTCTGTAGAATCATAAAATCTATGAAGCATTAGGTCCTAGCACTGAGAGGGTTACTCAAGTTCTTCAGGTGCAACCCCACCCAAGGAACCACATCTTCCTTATGCCATCTGAAAACTTAGGGTGATAGAATAGAAGAATCACTATATCTGAAGCCATTTATTCAGTATGAACAGCTCAAAATAGAAAACCGTTTATTTAGCTGACATCTCTGGCTTCCTCCTACACATTTTATTTGTGTCCATAAGACTTTCAGAGAATATATACAATCCCTCAGAATATTTATTGCTATTGATTTGAGAGCCATGTCTAGATCATATTTGAGTTAGAATGAACTTGCTACAGTCCAACTCTTCTCATTCATCAACCCTCATAAAAGATGATTCAAAACCCCATCGAAATTGCTCGGAGATTTCTTTCTTAGGGCCTTATTCTTAATTAAGAGGGGAGAAAAGAACTATAAAGTTTTGTGTACTAACACTATGTCAACTAGTTACCACACATTTCTTACTTCATCTAATTGAGTTCATCTCATCAAATTATTATATATAATATCATTAGTTTCCTTTTTCAAGTTAGCTAACGGGGATAGTTAAAGAAGCCAGTTTTCCCTGGTTCAAAAATATAATGACCTTCATTAGATTTTAAATTGATTGGACTGAAAGATCTTCAGAAATTAGTGCATGAATTTTAAAAATGAATCTATTGTTGTAAGAGAACTTTTCTTCCTTTAGGTAGTCACCCTGGTTTTTGGAATCAAAGAATTTGGATTTGATCTCTTGACTCTGTCTCTTCATAGCTAAGTAATCTAGAGCAAGTTATGCAACTTCTCTGAGAATTAGTATCTTAACCTGTGAAATAAGAATAATAAGACAGACTTGTAAGGTTGAAGTGAGGGTAAAATAGAATAATGTGTGTAAAACTTATAGTGCAATGCCTGGTACTTGTGTGAGCTGAAGAAATGGCAATGGTTACAATGATGGTGATGATGATGAGGAGAACATCATGACCCAACAAAGGACCTATAAAATATTATCACTAGAAGGGACTTTGCAATTTCCTAGTAAAATCTTATTTTTCACGCGCACACACACACACACACACACACACAGAAACTGATGCAAGATCCTGAGAAGACAGGTTTATTCAAGATCATAGAGCAGGTCAGTATCAGACAGCAGGCAGCTTGTCCTTGAGTCTGTTCTTTTTCCAGCAGCCTGCACAGAGTCACACAGGCTAGGAAAGAAATCATAAGGCAAAACAGACCCTGCCTCTAAGCTTGTGCTCCAGCCTGTGTGAGTGATGTAAGAGATGAATAAGGCACAGCCTTACTTTCCAAATTGCTCTTTTCCTGGGTTCCCTCATGCTTAATTGCTAAGGACAGTCACATGAAAAATAAGTTTTCATTTATGTGGGCTAAATCTGCTCCTGCCAGCCATTTTTATATAAAAGAAGTCTGCTCATACATGTGTCTCATTTCATATAAGCTGCCAAATAAATTCTTATCATCAGGCTGACTCACAGGAGATACAACTGCTACAAAAGGGCTGCTCCTAAAGCAACAAGTTCATCTACTGCTCTCCCAGTAATGATGTTTCTGTTAATAAGGAGGATGAGAACAGCCTGTCAGAGGGGCTTCCCCAGGATAGAGAACCATATGACAGACAGATGTGCTGCATCTGTGTGAAGAAGAGTTTTCAAAGCTTTCCTTACTCCAAGCCTGGGGCAGAGCCAACAGGGCTGGATCAGCACTGCTGATGGCCCAGCTAATGGTGTCTAACTTCACCTTCTCAGTCTACCCTACTTAGGTTTTTTTCCATTTTATTATATTTTTAAAAATTATTTTTCTCAGACCTTCCTCTTCACACTCATGTGATTCAATAATACAGAATCAAAAAGGTAGGCTTTTCTCTCATCGTGACTTAGTGAAGAATGTGTAAGGTTTTCAGGGCAAGGCTGAGAAAAAAGTTTCTTATTAAACCACACTTTTCATTACCTTGCTGCCCGATTTGTCCAGCCTGAGCAGCAGGATGATAGGTGGAAATCATCTGTCTCCTCTCCTCTCTTCCTTCTCATAAAAGTGGAGATTAATAATGAGAGGTGGGGATGGTGGCATAATTTTAGGGTCAAGAGAGATGAAGGGGTAGTTTATATAACTCTAGGTGCCTACTAGTATATAGAACACTGCCACTTCAAAAAATGATAATTGGAATTCTCTCAAGCTTAATGAAAAGATTCAGCCTTCAGTTCACATAGCATCACATATTTAACATCAAATTGTTTTATAACTTTAATTTGTAACCATATGTGTACAATTTAATCTGTACAACAATAACATCAGATGGGAGTAATTATTATTTACTTGTTGAAGATGAGAAATACACTATTCAAAGAAAGATAAGGATTATACACACACCACACAAGCAAATCTTGGATCTATCCATTAGGTCTTGGGACACTGTCAGAATAAGAAGTTCCAGTAGAGGTAAACCTTTTCTTTGTCTAGATTATCTGGCAAATTATCTGACACTTGAGCCCATGCGTGGGAGGTAGGGTGGGCAGAGAAGAGGAAAGGATATGCTACTACTGCCCACCAGCTCACAAAAATGTAACCACCTTTCAAGAAGCTTAAATATGATGCTTCCTGGGGCAATTATCACTCAGATCAAGATGGGACCAGAAGTGGGGAACAGGGGTTGCCAGAAAGTATATATTAATAAGATCATGGAATAAATACTGAAGTCTTCATCAGGATTCTGGTCTCAATAATATCCTTAATAGATCTGCCATGTGAAGAAAACCTCTTCACCTTTCCGGGCCTCAATTTTCTTATCTATAAAATGAGATACTTGAACCAGATTATCATTCAGGTCCTTCCTGAAATAAACGTTAAGTGGTTCTATCACAAATCATGGTATCTACTCCAAAGAAGTTATTTTTTTTTATTTTAATGGACACATAAACCATAAAAGGTGTTCTTCATGTTATTTTAATTAGTAGTAGGTTTGTTTTAATATCTCGGTTTCAATATATTTTTTTCCTTCAAACATAAAATACCTTAGATTGCAGGAATGGCTACAGTGCAGCGAGGGGGGCAATATCACTTTTCATGGTGAGTAGCAAATCCACGGAAGGAGGAACTTGTTATCTGCGAAATAATGAACTTCTCTGACTTAGTCAACCTCTAGTTAGCTGGTCTTTTAATGACAAGGGAAGGGAGGATTAGGGCAGATTTGAGAAGCCTGTTTGAGAAGGATAAACAGAAAAAAAAAATTACAGGACCAAAAGGAAGATCAGGGTTATTCCAATCTTAGCATGAAGTTTCTCAACATCTATAATGTTCTTAGTGCACCCTTCTGAGGTAGGTATGGCTGTCTCTCCTTTACCCATAAGAGAGCTACGGTTCAGAAAGATTGTGTAACTTGCCCAAGGTCATTCAGCAAGCAAATGGGTGAAGCAGAACATGAATCCAGTGTGTCTGAATAAACCCAATGTATCATATCATGTTCCTGCCACAGTTACCTTTTGAAAATTTGCATTGCGTAGGTTGCAATATATGTTAATGATTATGCTTTGTTTTAGACTGTAAATCATTGAAAGGCTTTGCAATAATCCCCCCCCCCAAAAAAAAATCTTGAAGTTTTAAAACTAGCTAAGTAAAATTATTTTAGTAGAGGTCGATGATAAAAAAATTTTCCCCAGTTTTACTCTAAAGTAGATTTTCCTCATAATCATAGTGGCAACATTATTTTCAATTACAATAATATTTCATATTGAGAAAAATATTTTTTAATTTTACTGAATACTTGTGGGTATTTATTTCTTTTCTTTGGGATGGGGGTAGGGGAACAGTTTCCCACATCTGTTTCTCTTCTTTTCACTGTAATATTTTCAACTATATATGGAAAACTATGCATCTCTCATTTCTAATACATCTTCAGTACCATGGTGGGTGCATACTTCATGCATGAACTGTCAGAATAAAGCTCATCTGGTCACAAGGATGGGTTCAGGCAAGGATGTGTGAGCTAGTCATAGTTAGTCAGCTGCATAAGGTTTGTTCTAAGAATATTGGAAAAGAAGCATATTCTTGCATCCATTAAAATGGGAATATATGAGCCCAAGGTTTTGGGGGTCCACCACATGAAATCTGAGAATGAAGACAATGAAATAGGAGGGAGAGCCAAGAAATGAAAAAAACTCGAACCCTGAAGAAATCATTTGACAACATAGATCTAATAATGCCCATACCCAAAGTGATAAATTTTCCTTTCTGCCATTTTCCATTTTCTGTTGTTCATGCTTAGAAATGAAACAACTAGTCCAATTCAATTTGATAATCTAGATTAATAAAGATTTTGGTAAGGCAGGTTCAGTGTGAAGATATTGGTAAATTCACTAGCATAAAATATCAAAATAGAAATCTCATGAGTTATTCCATAACATAAATTACTCTCTTAGGAAAGTTATATATAAGAAGAAAAATGTCAGGCACAAATTATTTGAATTCTTTTGTCATTGATAAAAGATTCTTGAGTTGTACGACAAAAATACCAATACTTTTATTACTCAGATTACGTTTTTCTAAACCCCGATTTCCTTTTTATGGCAATAGCTTCACTGAAAAATGAGAACCTTCTCTAAGTTCCCTCAGATCCAGGGTCAGTCCTAGTTGGTATCCCTCCAAGGAGAGAAAATGAGAAGCATGCTCAGTGATCAAAAACCATGTGTTTTTTAGTTATACTATCCAAGTCAGGTGTTGGCAGTACTAGAAAAATTTTCAGCATGGAAACAGTTTCTTTAGATTGAGAAGAAAGAAAAAGGCCCTTCTTTTTCAATGTCATGCTCAAATATTGTCACTACAGGCCAAAATACTTTAGAAGCACAAAACTCTTATGTGAAGTTTGGGGACAGTCCACAACACCACTCTCACTTCTGATACCAATTAAATGACTGGATGTCCCAAGACCACCTTTAGGCTCAATGATTTGCTAGGATTCACAGAACTCTGAAAGCTGTTATAGTTACACGTTATTATAATGAAAGGATCCAGATTAAAAATAGCCAAGAGAAGAGAGACATAGGACAGATCCAGGAGAATTCCAAACATAGAGTTTCTAGTTGTCCTCTCCCACTGGAGTTACTGATAGCATTAACTTTCTTGGTAATGATGTATGACAACACACAGAGGATTGCCAAGCAAGGGAGCTCACCTGGGAATTAGTGTCTAGAGTTGGGGCTTCATCACATAGACATGGTCAATCATCCATATGGCTAAACTTAAGTTTCTACCCCTCAGGAGATGGAGCTGATAACCCTGTGACCTAAAGCCCCCACCATAAACCACACTCTCAGACTACCTGGCATGGCCCAAGGCTCCCAGAAAAACAAAACCACTTTTATCAGTTGGGATTTTCCGATGGCTTAGAGATTACTTCCCAAGGAGCCGAGGGCAAAGGCCATACCTCAGTTTGGACAAGGCTAATTTCTTAGCTACAAACCTTGGCTTAATACACACACACACACACACACACACACACACACACACACACACCTGCATACACACACCACCACCATTCTTGAGGTATGACCAAAGTGTCAAGGAGACTGGACTAAAATGAATTAAAGCATGAACCACATATTGTGTTCAGCTTTTACCCTTCCTTAAGATCATGGCGAGAGACAGAGAGAAAGAGAGAGACAGACGCACAAAGGCACTCAGAGGCCTTTGTTGCAACCCAAAGATTAGTTCCAGTTCTTCTCACTGATCACTGATTAACCTAGAATTCTCTGGCAAGCATGTTAGTGTAAATATGTGGCAGAGGAAGGCTCAGAGGGATGGGGCAGTCACATTAACCCCCAGACCAATCCATGTAGTACCCTATAGGCCATTACACATCCTTGTACCAATTGGACATAGATATTTGCCAAAAGCAACAGAGTTTAGAACTAATTCAAGTTTTCTTGGTGACATTCAAAGCAAGATATATGTTCTATGAAGTTTCAGGATTTTGCCACATTTTGCTATCCCAAGCAGCATTAATCTTTTCATCTTGTACTACTTTATTCTTTATCACAAATAGTACTTTCCTGTTTTAGAATAGCATTAAAAACCTAGCATGTGCATAAAAGTATACCTAATTCAGTTTTCATCTCATGGTATCTATGGAAATAATGTATCTTTCAAACACTCTGAGATAGTAATGTTCCTGTATGCCACTCTGTGCCTCCTACCTAAAAATTTCACAGGCCACATAGTCCTTCCTAATTGCTAAGGAAGGAATGACTCCACCACAAATTGCTCTGATATTCTGTAAGAAGCAGTGACACCCAGAGATCCAGGACCTACTAACAAACAACTTTGATCACAATAAATAGTGAAAGCTACGAGTCCTAAAATTACAATGAGAGTCATCTCCTGCACATGAGTATTTTTAAATTACCCGACTAATGAGTGATTCAGATTCCACATTCTCAATTTCCGCAAATTGAGAATGTGACCATGAAAGCCAGACAGTAACCAGCTGTTGGTGCAATCACACAGTCACAGAGCATCTATTTCCGAGGAACCACAGGACACTGACAACTGTGAAGAGAATAAAAGGAGACCACTGTGGGACTGGACACAGACACAAGAAATTAAGAAAGGAAAACAGAGGGTTCACAAGAAAATCTGTAAGAGCAGGTGGGCAGGTGACACCTATGAGGACAGAAACACCTCAGTTCAGAGAACTTCACTCTGAGTGTTCCATATACAATCAGAGCTCTGGCAAACAGGACTCAGGCCTGCGGCAACTTGAAAAATTGAGGTGTGAGGTGACCGTGGTAACACACAGAAGAAAAAGGGGCTATGTTTAATTCACATCAAAATACTAGGCCTAGAGTAGCTCATCAGTACATATTTTTTGAGTGAATAACTGAGAAGGAATTGAGAGTTTCTCAGGCTTCCGTGATAACTGGACAAAGCAGTCATGTATTCCTGTACTGTCTGCAAAGAAAATATTGTGACTCCAACATGGAGAGGAGCCTTTAAACTGGCTGACAAGTTGGGGTCAGGGTCTATGAGGGTAGATATTAAGTTGTTAGTTTTATTTTTAGTTCTACTTTTTTTATTTGTTTTTATTTAAACTGTTAATTCTGAGAGAAGTTGTGAGAGGTGAAATTCATCCTCCATATGAGAAAATTGGACCACACACCAGCCGGGAGCTATGGGTACACAAGCAGGAGAAACCAGGTAGAACCTAGTACAGGAGAGGAAGGAGATGATGGACGAGGAGGGGCTAGTACCAAGAATTGCTGGGGCAAATAGAAATGGAAGGATAGGGCCTTAATGACTACCAAAGCATTGGGTGAAGCCTGTCTTTGACTTGCAGGCAAAAAGGGGCTAAAGCTAGGACTCCAAGAGGGAAGAAATCTTGTCCAGTAATCCAGATTGGTCAGCCAAGGCCAGATATTAGAATATTACTAGAATTGGAGAGTGGCCACAGACTCCTTATTCAAAGGTGGCAAGTTAGAAATTAATATAGATACAGAGAATAAGGATTAGTAGACACTTTTGGAAGTTATCACTTCAGATGTGAAAATCAGACTTATGTATTCAGACCTTGGCACCTACAATGCACAAACTCATGACAAAGACTCTTCTTGACCAAACTCTTCTTGACTAGACCTCAACCTTGGTCTATAAAGATTTGAACAAACACTAACATTGTTTTTAACAACTCCAGGCCACATTCCTAGGATGATCCCAGCCCCACCTTAAAGTGCCTGCCTCAGAAATCTCAAGGCTGCCAAAATAAATGGTTATTTGTTGCAGCCAGCAACTGAAGATAAGGCCCCTATTTCCCAGCCTCTGTGAGAGAGTAAGATTCTAACTTTTATAAGAGCTAATTAATAAAGCTAGATGGGTTTCACATGGACCAAACCCTCTTTCTACTTTTTTTTTTTTGTGATTTTTCACTTCCCTGACTCTATCTAGCCCTTGCTCAGTCTCTCCCCTATTTCATCATTCTCCCTTTAAAATGCCAAATCAAAGTTGAGTTCAGCAATAGTGTATTACTGATTAAAATCTGTCCTGACAAGTTTAACTTGTCTGGCTTTTTCATCTTTGACACTCAAAAGAAGAGCAAAAGTAAAAATACAATTTTGCAGACATCTATTAAATTTAGAATATATTAATTTAATTTTTACCATAGCAGAATGTATTTAGATGCAAATATTACAATTAAGAAATATGGACAATAGCTAAGGGCAAAAGAAATTAATATACAAAAGACAAAAAAAATTCATTGAGACAAAAATTGCCTAGGGAATTATAAAGAATTAAAATCTCATTACTTAGGCCTGACCTTTCTGAGGGAAGTGGTAGGTTAGAAGGAAAAAAGATTTTCAAGATGGATGCTAGAGTTAACCATCTTGCTTTGACTAGTAGTAAGATGTGTTTAAAATGAAAGCTGAATGAGCTAAAGCTTTAGCAGCCAAACTTGTTTAATGATCTATTTATTTAACAAGATGTAGATGAAATGCAACTACATAATGCTTTTATAAAGAAAAAAAATCTTTATTCCCCAAATACCTAATTTAACTTGTTATAGATTGTGCTACACACACACACACACACTTTTTTTTGTATTTTCCAAACCAAAGGCAAAACACATTGCAATAATGTAAAGCCTATAATAACTAATAGGACATAATAACTCTAAAATAGCAGGGAAAATTGACTCTTTTCAAAATATGTCCTTAGCAAGTGTAACAAAGATATAATTAAGAACTAAATAAAACTTTTAAATTGCTAATTACAAAAGGTAAGTGAAAACATGTTTGGAAAACTTGGACATATATTACTCAATGGATCTGAATGATAAATGCCTTATGCTTTCAAGAAAATCAGTCAAGAAACTGAATTACCTTACAATGATTTTTCAAAACTTTTTGGCAGAATGGATTCTAGCAACATGGTACCCATCTTCAGAAAAAGGTAAGGAAAAATAAACTCAGAAATTATTAGGCTGTCATTTTTTCACTGATACTAATTTTGTATAAATCAATAAAAATAGAAATTCTTTGAATGACAAAAGTGTCATGGCACCAGAAAAGTAATGATCATGAGTATATTTTAAAAGTATAAAAAAAGAGCACACATAAAGTAATCTTCATTCTTTTCCTCTCAGCAACAGTAAAATAAAGTCAGAAAGAAAAATAAACAGAATTTACTTTGGCTATTGAACACTTTTTAAAAATAATGTTGGAATGTGAGAACTCAAACCTTATCTGGTCAAATTATTTTCAATTAACTTGTTTAAGAGATCAGCTATGTAAATAAAAACTTGTCCTTGGCAAGGGAAGATTGATAATGACCTCATAAAGGAAGTCTCTAGGGAAAGGTTATAATAGTTGACCAGAAGGTTAATTTCTATTAGTGTAATTCCTGTACTAATGATATCAAGACTAAACATTGTGACATTGGTTTCTCTTTTGATAGTGAGAGTAATTTAAAGGTTAAAACTTTCAATGACTTAGGAATTTGTGATCAGCATTGGTATGGGTAGAAAAAGAGTGCAGCTAAAACTCAAGTCGGGATGTAAGTATCTTTTAATGAAGAAAATTGTAGACAAGTGTTTGAAAGAAAACAAAATCATTAATGAAAATAAATGGGTGGATGAAAGCAAGTAATCAGTGGAAGAAGAATGTTTTCCCAAGTTGGTGGTAATTTGAGTGAATTATTCATTAGAACCATGCCTAAGGCCTACTGGGAGCTGCCCTTACTTGTACTGTGCAGTTACTGGTAAAGACAATGGCTGTGTCAAACTTCATGCATGTTGGGGTAAGCCTTTAGGGAGTATGACAGATTTGGGGGAAACAGCTCCATGTTGTTGAGAATAAATAGTAGTCTATGTCACACTCTTGGGCCGAAAATTAGACCAAGGTGACATGAAGGAGTAATGATAGTATTACCTTGCATATTCACAAATGAAAGTTTTTGAGGTTATTATTGATCCAAGACTCATAGTAGCTCTTTTTATCACCTCCAAATAGTTAAAGGTAGACGACTCTTTCTCTACCAAAAAAATCTAAATGCATTGTTGTCAACTTATCCTCTAACCTTGAACAAACCTTTTATTTTCATTTACTCTGTTTTTCAATTGTAAAATAGAGATGATTTTTTTAAAACACACTTTCTTTCCTCATTCTGTGAGGCAAGCATTACCCTAATACCCAAACCAGAAAAAGACATTCCAAGAAAAGAAAACTATAAACCAATATCTCTCATGAACAAATACACAAAAATTCTCAAAAAGATATTATCAAGTCAAATTCAACAATGTATAAAAAGAATTATACATAACCATATAAGATATTTCCTCAGAATGCAAGGCTGGCTCAACATTTGAAAATATATTAATTTAATCCATCACATTAACATGCTAAAAAAATGCATGATCACATCAGTAAATGCAGGAGAAGCACTTGACAAGATCCAACACCCATTCATGATAAAAAAAAAACAAAAACTTTCAGTAAACTAGGAATAGAGGGGGAACTTTCTCAACTAGATAAAGGGTATCTATAAGACACCTATAGTTAACATCATACCTAATGGTGAGAAGCTCAAAGCTTTTCCATTAAGACCAGAAGCAATCTAAGGATGTCCCCTCTCACCACCTCTTTTCAAGATTGTACTGAAAGTTCTAGCAAATGCAATAAAACAAAAAAAGAAAATTAAAGGTGCAGATTGAGAAAGAAGAAATAAAATTATCTTTCTTCACAGATGACATTATCACCTAGGTGGAAAAATGAAATCAACAAAAAATTGGAACTAATAAGCACTTATAACAAGGTTGCAAGATACAAAGTTAACACACAATATTCAATTGCTTCCCTCTATACTACTAATAAACAAGTGGAATTTGAAATTAAAAACATAAAAAGGCATTGAAATAGCTCCATTGGGAGAGCATTGGACTGAAATTAAAAACACAATACTATTTGCATTAGCACTCAAAAATGAAATACTTAGGTATAAATCTAACAAAATATGTACAAGATTTATATGAGAAAGTTACAAAACACTAATGAATGAAATCAAAGAACTAAATAGATGGAGAAATAGTTCATGGTCATGGATTGCCAGGCTAAATATTATCAAAAATATTGTCAGTCCTTCTTAACTTGATCTATATATTTAACACCATTTCAATATATATCCCAGCAACTTTTTTTTTTAATGGATAAATGACAAACTGATTCCAAAGTTTATATGGAGCAGAGAGAATAAGACCAGAATAATCAATACAATGTTGAAGAAGAAGAACAAAATTGAAGGACTGACACAATCCAACTTCAGGTCTTGCTATGAAGCTATAGTAATCAAGATAGTGTTGTATTGGTGAAAGAATAGACAGATCAACAGAGTAGTATAGAGTTCTCAGAGATTGACTCATATAAATATATCACCTGATCTTTGGCAAAGGAGCAAAGGTAATGTGATGAAGGAAAACTAATTGCTTCATCAAATGGTGCTGGAACAACTGGGCATCAATCTGAAAAAAAAAAAAAAGAATCTAGATAGACCATATACACTTCACAAAAATTAACTCAAAATTGATCATAGACCTGAATGTAAAATACAAAACTATAAAACTCTTAGGAGAAAACTTAGATAATCTTGAGTATGGTGATACTTTTTTAGATACAACACCAAAAGCACACTTCATGAAAAGAGTAATGGATAAGCTGAACTTCATTAAAATTAAAAACTCCTTTCCTCTGGTTGTCAGCTAGAGATAATGTCAAGGGAATAAGAACACAAGCCAGAGACTGGGAGAAAACATTTGCAAAAGATACATCTGATAAAAGACTATTATCTAAAATACACAAACAAACCAAATAAAAAATGGGCCAAAGACCCTAAGATACCTCTACAAAAAACATACCCAGATGGAAAATAAACACATAAAAAGATGTTCCACATCACATGTCATCAGAGAAATGCAAATTAAAATAATGAGATATTACTATATATCTATTACAATAGCCAAAATCTGGAACATTAACAACAACAAATGCTGACAAGGATGTGGAATAACACGAACTCTCATACTTTGCTAGTGGAAATGAAAAATGGTACAGGCACTTTGGAAGATGGTTTGAAAGTTTCTTACAAAACTACAAATACTCTTACCATACGACCAACCAGCCATGCTCCTTAGTATTTACCCCCAAAATATGAAAACTTATGTTCACACAGAGCCCTGCACAAAGAGGTTTATAGCAGCTTTATTTATAGTTACGAAAACTTGGAAGCCACCAAGATGCCTTCAGTAAGTGAATGGGTAAGTAAACTGTGGCACATCCAGGTAATGAAATATATTGTTTATTGTTAAAAAGAAGTGGGCTATCAAGTCATGAAAAGACAGAGAAATCTTAAATATATTACGAAGTGAAAGAAGCCAATTTTAAAAGGCTATGATTACAACTATATGACATTCTGGAAAAGGCAAAACTGTGGTGGCGATAAAAAGATCAGTGGTTTTCAGCAAGCCTCAGCTGATCCATCTGTCTGGCTTCAGCTGGATTCATGCAAAATGAAGAACTGTGGATCAGCGAGGGTGGCTCTGCCTCATGGGATTGGCTGGTTGTCAGCTAGAGCAACTGGGCTGCGGGAAGGGGCAGGAACTTGGCCATGTGCTTTTTATTATCTAGGTAGCTAGCCCAGGCTTGTTCTCCTATCTGTACAGGGTCCCGAAAGAGAGAGAAGCAGCACACAAAGCCTCTGGAAACCAACCTGGACCCTTAACTCACCAACATTTCCTCTGCTGTATTTTGTTAGTGAAAGCAAGATGTAAATGGTAGGAAGAGAGATTTCACTCTGAAAAGGAGGAGCTGCAAATTAACCTGGCAATGGGGGAGAGTATTGACCAGAGCTCATTGTATAATGGCAAGAAACATGCAAATTTGTATCTGGCAATTCTTTTCAAACACAGAGTCTGAATTATTGCACATTGATTTCTCAGCACTGCACTCTGAAAGGAATCTGCATAAAAGAAAGAATACTATTCTTTAGCAGGGGATGAATTTATACCAAGTTTAATACCCCAGAAATCAAAATTAAAGAATACAAAAAGCAAGAAACACCCCAAACAGTCGTCTGTGTACTCCAGCTATTTTATAACCTCCTTACTTAATGAAGTATCATCTGTTAGTAAATCCTCAAACCAAAAAGGGCTTGAAGCACAAAAAAGAGTGTGACAGTGAGAGAGGAGGCCTGAACTTGAAAGTTAAAACAGAAAACAATGAAGTTTGTCCATAATGACAATCAGGAGTCCTTACCAAAGTCTTGTGAAATAAGTATTAGAAGGAATTACACCAAACTGGCTAAAATAAAATGATACAGTTCAGTTAAGTAGAAATTCATTTGTGTAAGAAATGCCATTCTATGAGGAGGCTGTCTAATGATTAATCAGCTTAGTTGTTGCTAGATTCAGAGGAACAAGGCTAGACTCTCATGGGAAGATTTTTCTCGTGGAAGATTTCCATTGTACCTTAATTCATGAAAATACAAAGAATTAATGGGAACGTCCATCTGTATCTAAGGGGAAAAGATCTAGAATGTGTTTAGAACATTGATGGTTTTCCTTATTCCATGCAATATAATTTGCATGAATAAGAAAGAAAAAAAATCTTAGTTTTTTTATAAATCTAATTTAAATTAGCTGTATTACTATTATTTCAAACCACATTTTTTTCTTTAACATCTCTACTAGTAAAGGGTTTCTAGGAAAACAAACTTTAACTGCAATGAATTGCTCTTTCAGGAATAGACTACTTGTAAATTATATTTATTCTGGTAAAATAATATTTTTTTCCTATGTTTCTTATGAATGTTAAGTAAATAATTTGTTACCGGAATCTGACTAAGGCATAACATACTCTCAAGATTGGAGAACAGGCAAAGGTGGCAATGGGTGTAATGAATTTAGGCAGTCTTTTTTTACATTGCTCAAATCGATTTTGTTTCTTTCCAACCTCTTGTCAATCATGGGTCCTGAAAATCAAATATGTCATTAACTGAGATTTGAGCAGAGTCCATTGTATACCCGCAAGAAACATTCTTCTTCACCATACATGGTTACGAATTTCCCTCTGTGATAACAAATTTCACATACACAATAGAATATTTTAAGTATAGTCACTGTGCTGTCCATTACAGTCTCAGAACTTACTTATCTTTTAACCGGAAGTTTGTACCTTTTGACCACCTTCACCTATTTTACCCACTGTTAACCACTAACATTGCATTCTCAGGCCACTGAGTCTTTTTAGGTATAGCACCTGCCATCCTCCCTGATAAAACTATGACTGAAACATTTCAATAAATACTCTGGGAGAAGAGAAACATAGTACTGGGAAATAAGCCCATATGATAAGCATCCCGTTTAAGCTCTCCGTATCTCAGACACTTCCACGAGTAGATTGCAGACAGTCAGTCAGTAGCAAATAGTTATCAATGTTTCCTATGTACTAGACATGTCTAGGACTCAGAATACACAAAGATGAATAGAGTTCTTACAGTATAATTAGAGGGCAAAGCAGACAAAAAATATAATGATTCCAACAAGACAAGTAGTATGAAAAGCGAAGGGAGCCTTAACTAGTCTAGTACAGTATAATTTCTTTTTCTGCCATTGATTGCAAGCTTATTTTATACTGGTAGACATTACTGGACTCAGGAAATTCAGCACTTCACAGTTTTTATAATATATTTAGAAGAAAAATCAGTGTCAAGTTGCTAAATTTTGGAATGTTTGATTTTGACATGGAGACAAAAATAAATGGTACTGCAATGAGTGCATGATATGTATGAATGATTTATTTCACCTACTACTCACTGGAACACTGACCTTGGTTACACCACCTTTGCTTCATGCCCTTAGATTTTGTGAGATAAACTTGTTTCTTTCCAATAACCAGTCTGGTTTTTGCTTTAGCTATTTTGACTTTGTTTCTGATTTTTCGTGAGGTGAGGTAAGAGGAGATGTGGTCAAACAAATGATCATAGAACAATAAATAGTTTGCTTCATACTAATGTTAAAGAAGGCCAGACCATGTTAGAGTCCACTATTTTCATGATCCATCATCACAATTCTATGTGAACTTCATATGTGAATCAGAGTGCATACTTATGGGCTGTAAGAGATGGGCATCAAAGGTGGATTAAACCTCTTTGTAAAAACTGTAAAAAAGAAATTATAAGTTTCATATAAGAGCCATTTCCAGATACATTGTGTGAGTTGAAGAAATTGGCTCTAAGAAAGCAATGCAATTTGCTCATAATCACATATCTACACAGGGACCTACAGACCTTGAACTCAGGGATGACAGTCAACTTTTTAAATACCTGTGTGGCTCAGCTGCATAGGATGGAATCTTGCAACCCTGGAGTGATGTCAAGATTCCAGTACTCTGTGCTTTACCCTTTTGTTGCTAAATTGTGGGGAATTTTCTGGGACCTGGGGGAGAGGAGTATGAGTGGACCCTTTTCCCAAGGCTGGGAAGTAGATTTTCAAGATCTTGGGGCTGTGATTTCTTACCAGTCAGCACAGAAGTACTGCAGGATTTTAGTCACCCACACATCCATTTTGATGCCTCAGTATTGGCTGTGCCTGAACAAGGCTCTTGACTTCAAGTCAAGCCTATTTCCATAACACAAAGTTAAACGATGTGCTCTCCCAAACTTAGACTGTATCATTATAGAAGTAAAACGTACAATCACATGACTCACAGAGGATGCAAAGCACTTGCCTTTTGTGTGAAGTTTGCACAATTTATAAGTCTTGGGCAGCCTTAGACTGAAATTGGAGAGCAGGGAAGATGGCAGGTGCTATACATAAAAAGACTCAGTGGCCTTTCAGATCCCACATAATGAAGCCATTAACTTGGACTTTTAAATACTGTACAACAGTATCAATAGGGGCAAGTTCTTTGATTACAGTCAAAGATCAATTTGGAGTCAACACTTTCTTCAATTATATAGAGATATCTGCTCACTAACAGATTTAAGTCAACATTTCTCTTTCACCCTGGCAATCAGGGACTGAAGTCTGGGCTCATATGACAAAGCTTCATTTTGTCTTTTCTAAAACTTTGCAACCAGAAACTGGTCAAGATGGCCAACTGTGCACGCCTGCTCTTGCGACCACACCAGCACGTGGAGTCACCTGAGTTCTGGCTGAACAGAAGCTCTACAACTAGGGACAAAAATAACAGGTCACCTAAAACTGGTAGGAGGGGCGGAGACACGAAACCACCTGGTTCCACAACTGTGTATGGCAATCAAGAACTGGGAGGGATATCTTGGCTACAGAACTCCTTCTCCCACCTGAGGAGTGAGGGGTCCCAGCCCCACACTGATTTCCCAACCCAGGGGTCCAGCACCAGGAAGAGAAGTCCCCACAATCTCCGGCTGTGAAAGCCATGGAGCATGCGCTGAGTGAGACGGAGGGCTGTGCAGTCACAGACATTTCTCTTAAAGACCCCACACCTGATATTACTTGCTAACAGATTCGCTCACTCTAAGCCTCAGTGCTGGAGCAGCTGCTTAAGGGGGCACCAGGAACCTATGGGAGCGACTGAATTGTTGGGCTTCAGGGGGAGGGCTGGAGGGGCAGCTTTCTCCCAGACAGAAGTGCTGGCAGTATCCATTGTTCCTTTGTTGAGCCCTCCCTCCTGGAGGCACCTATAAGTTCAGAAAGGCTGGCAGCCATCTGTGAATTACTTGGTGACTCTTACCAAGTGGCCCCGGAGGGGCACAGGCTGTGGCTGAACTTGGTCTGCAGGTGGACGCTTCCCATGACTGTGCCACTTGGCCCCACAAGACACCTACTACATAAAGCCACTCTATTAAGACCAAGAGACTTAGGAGCCCTACCGAATATGTAGAAACAGACACAGGGAGGTAGCAAAATGGGGAAACAAAGAAGCATGTCCCACATGAAAGAATAGAACAAAGCTCCAGAAAATGAATTCACCAAAATGGAGACAAGCAATCTATCAGATGCAGAGTTCAAAGCACTGGTTATAAGGATGCTCAATGAACTTAGGGGAAGAGTAGATGAACTTAATGAGAACTTTAACAAAGAGACAGAAAACATAATAATGGAGATGGAAAAACATAACAGGAACCAGCTAGAAATGAATAATATCTGAGATAAAGAGTACATTAGATTAGAAGGAATCAACAGAGTGGTTGAAGCGAAAGTGAATCAGCAATATAGAGGATGGGGTAGCAGAGGATACCCAATCAGAACAGCAACAAGAAAAAAAAAATCCAAAAAAGTGAAGATAGTTTAAGGAGCCTCTGGGACAACATCAAGTGTAACAATATTTGCATCATAGCAGTACCAGAAGGAGAAGAGAGAGAACAAGGAATTGGAAACATATTTGAAAAAATAATGACAGAAAATTTCCCTAACCCGGCAAAGGAAATAAACACACAATGCCAGGAGTGCAGAGAGTCCCAAACAAGATGAACCCAAAGAGGCCCACACCAAGACACATCATCATTAAAATGCCAAAGGTTAAAGATAAGGAGAGAATCTTAAAAGCAGCAATAGAAACAGTTACTTACCTATAAGGGACCTCCCATAAGACTGTTAGCTGATTTCTCAACAGAAACTTTGCAGTCCAGAGGGCTATGCACAAAATATTCAAAGCGATGAAAGCCCAGGACCTACAATCAACATTACTCTACCCAGCAATGCTATCGTTTGGAATGGAAGGACAGATAAAAAGCTTCTCAGACAAGAAAAAGTTAGAGTTCGTCTCCACTAATCCAGTATTAAAGGAAATGTTAAAGGGACTTCTTTAAGAAGAAGAAAAAATGTGTCAAAAATATAAATAATGGCCATCATTACATATCTATCAACAAGAGTTTAAAGTGAAAAAGAGTTAAACGCTCCAATCAAAAGATAGGGTGGCTGAATGGATAAGAAAACATAACTCTTACATTGGCTGCCTGCAAGAGACTCACTTCAGATTAAGAGACACACACACAGAGAAAGAAAAGAGATAGAAAAAGATATTTCATGATGGACCTAGAGGGTATTGTGCTGAGTGGAGAAAGACAATGTCATATGTTTTCACATACATGTGGAATCTAAAGAACAAAATAAACTAATGATAACAACAACAACAACAACAACAACAATAAACAGAAACAAACATAGTTTTAGAGAACATTTTAAGGGTTACCAGATAAGACAGGGGTTGGGAAGGAGGTCAGTGAAAAAAGGAGGAAGAGATTAAGAAGTACAAATTGGTAGTTACAAAATAGAATGGATATGAAGTATAACATAAGGAATATAGCCAATGATATTGTAATAACTACATATGGTGTCAGAGGAGCACTAGATTTATTTGTGAATTATATAGATGTCTAATCACTATATTGTATGCCTACAACTAATACAATATTGTATGTCAACTATAACTGAAAATTAAAAAAATATTATTTAAACTATTCAACTAAATTCATATGACAGTGTTTATAACAACATGAAGGTAAATGAGTAAACTGTAAAGGTAGTTTGGGGGGGTGAATATTTATTGAGTTATTCTATGGGCTGCACTCTGTGTTAAGGACTAGGGATACAAAGAGATGATTCACCAAACATGCCTAATTCAGAATAAAATCTCAAAAAAAAAAAGAAAATCCCAATATAATATGGTAAATGTTATGATCAATGTTTCCAAAGATATTAGGATTAAGTTTTTCTAAACCACCATTTTACAGGATGAGGTTCAGAGAAACTAACTTTCTTACAGTAACGGGTAGTTTCTAAAGTCAGTTTCACTAGAAGCAGAGTCTGCAATGGGACTTCTTATTCTAGAGGTATTGGAGGAGTGCTCTCAGAATTGAGGGAATGGAAGACTCCAGACAGGGCAAGGGTGAACAACTAAGGAAAGATGTAGTATCAGCAATGCCTGCCTTTAGTCTGATCCCACGGGGATAAGCTGAACATCACCTGAATAAAACAGGGTCAGTTCCACCTTTGGGTCCCGGATCTAGCCCTTTATGTCACCATTCAACTGGTTATTGGCGAAGCATTGCCCCAAGGATAAAGGAAGGGAAAATAAACTCTGGCATTATGGCTTTCCTTTGCCTGGGGAAAATTCCCCAGTGGATACAGCAACTGTGAATTTTTGCAGTCAATACTCACAGCAACTGGAGTAGATTTGCCTAGTAAAAGAGATCTTGTCAGACCATAAACAGTGTCTACTAAAAAGAAAAATAAAAACTGTAATAATTAATTTTCAGTACAAACAATAGAGTAGAAGCATTTATAGAACATATAGACCTGTCAAGTAGATAGATTGCAAAGGCAGCCAGGCCATGAGAAACTTCCGCTTAGACAAATTGAACTGCTTTTGTACCTGTGGGAATCGGGGAGGAGGGATTGGTGAGTGATCGGGGAGGGGGATTGGTGAGTAATCAGGGAGGGGGGATTGGGGAGTGATCGGGGAAAGGGGGAATCGGGGAAAGGGGGAACCGGAGAGGATAAGGGGTATATAAGGCAAACTCACACGAGGTTCGGGGCTCTTGCCTCAATCACTGCTCCGACAGTGGAGGTTTTGAGCCCAGATTCGAATCTGTAATAAAGTTTTTTTTATTCGGCTATTTGGCTTCTGTGTCAGTGCTCTCTGGGAAACTCGCACTATAACAAAAACAAAACAATACTGCAGGAAAAAAAATAAGCAAACAAACAAAAAAGCAGTGTCTTCTACAGGGTTCTCTTTGCATTGCTCAGATCCACTTGCTTCTCATATTAAACTTGTGTCATCCAGGCACAGATGCTCCAGGATTCTGGTTAGTCAAAATTTCTGAGAAAATTTATAAGGGAAAGATAAGGGACAGAAACTACACTCCCTGCCCGCTTCAAATGTTTACAATTCTACTAATACTCAACATCTCCTCCTCTACCATTCATTCTTGATTCATCTCTCCTAGGCTGTCTTTTCTGAAAATGTAAGGAGATTTTTCAATGGGTAATCTACCTCCTGAGGTCTTTGAGTACCTTTTTTGAGAGTATACTAAGAAGTTATTGTATTTCAAACTCATTTATGAAAATTTTGGGTCCAGGTTTTAATCCACCAACCTAGGAAACTGTTAAAGCCATCGCAGCCATTCAGGGTAATGCATTGAACCAGCATCTCTGCTTCCAGCATCCATGTGAACAAATTTGGCTTAATCTATCATTATATTCTTTCCACCCTAATTCAACAGTTTAGGATTCATTCCCATACATGGTCCCCAGGTTGCTAATGATAGAAATATTTGAAATCTTTTAGTTCATATTTACTTTTTCATAGGTTATACTTTGTACCTTATTCCCTGGGGTCTGCTGTTATTTGAGTCTGGTTATATTTCTGGAAGCAATGAAAGATGAGAAGTTTGGTCTTAAAGATGATCAGCAGGGACCTACAAAGCAACTACTTGAGGGAAAACAGTATATGTTCTTTAGACAAGAGGAGACTAATCTCAGGCAGGGGAAGAAGTGTTCTATTGTCAAGGAGACTTAGAAGAATTCAGGAACTCGAGGACCTCAGGTTCACTGGAATCTTCCCATTTGTCCCCATTTCAATTTTCAGGAACCCACTCTTCTATTGATGCCTTAATTTAACATAAGAAACTAAGTAAAGCTGTGAAATCTTTAGGCTTAGTTTCCAGAAATATTATCCCTGCAATTATAAAAGATAAAGTATTTTTTTGGGGGGGGTCAGTCATAGAAAATTACTAGCTTCTTATCCAAATTTCTTTCCCAAACTTCTTTAACACACTTTGAAGCATCTTAATTTTATTAAACATCTTGTTTTCACTATAATTTTCTCTGACAGCAATTACTTGGTAACTCATAGTGTTGCCTTCTATAGGCATTTAATCAAGGGTGTCAATAGTAATAAGTAACTGTCATGCTGATACTGCATGTCATAGGTTAGCAGCAGCTCCTTCACCACTGCCAAAAAAATAATTAATGACTTTATATTTAATTAGAATAGAAGTAAATTTCACATAACTGTGGGTTTGTTTCTCTGAAACACTTCTGGGGATAATTTTTGTATCATATAGACTTCAATCAAAGAAAAAGAACCACTAAGAGATAAATAGATAAGGAGTATTTTATAGATACTTTATCATATAAAATTGTGAGGGCTGGTGATGATCTTGATAAAAAGTTGTTGCCTCTGAATTGGGTTATTCTCCTGATTCACTCTAGGTCAACTGGCTGGGGTTATGAAGAAAAAATAGATCAAAAAAACTGGATAAGTAACTTTATTCATAATTGCTAAAACCTGGAAGCGACTGAGATGTCTTTCAAAAGGTGAAAGAATACACAAACTGTGGTACATGTATACAATGAAATATTATTGAACAATAAAAAAATGAGCAATCAAGCATGAAAAGTCATAGATGAAACTTAAATGCATGTAGCTAAGGGAAAGAAGTCTATCAGAAAAGGCTACATAGTGTATTATTCCACTTACATAACAAGAGTCAAAACTATAGATGTGGAAGAAAATTCAATGATTGGCAAGATTTGGGGGAGGGGAGGGGGATAATTAAATAGGTGAAGTACAGAGAATTTTTTCTTTATAAAAAATTATTTAATCAGCATCAGGCAGATTCTTGGCAATTAGCAGGTCTTCCAGTGTTTGAGGAAGACAGGCAGAAAGTAGAAAAGTTTAGGAAAACTGTACTACATCAGGAAATAGATGATTCAATGTGGTCACATGCCCAAGTTTCAGGGCTACTTGGGAATTTTATAGGATGAGCCAGAGCTAGGGAGCTGTGTCCATGGTAATGGACAAGGGAGGTTTTATGTTCCTTATTAAAAATGAAATGAATAGGAAACATTTTTTAAATGTTTATAAAAATCAAGCTTTAACATTTATTTTATATCTAGCTTTCCACATCTGTGTACAAACAAGGGTTAAGACTGCACATAAGTGTAAGCAATATAAAATGTGAAAGTGGAGAAAAGTCACAAATGTACTAGAAATTGAATACAGGATTGTGACAAATCAAAATCACTAGGGAAAAAATGTAAAATGATATAGTCAGAATTAGGAAAGATGAAGAATGGTAAATGCTCTTGTTACTACAGAAATTAAATTAGTGGCACAGATAGCACTTTCAAACAAAAAATAATCTAAGAGTATTGACTTTTATTCATTCGTGTTTAGTCACCTGAAATGATATCTGTTGCATTTAAATGCTCATTAATGTAAATGGCTAAACAGATCCACTTCAATTGATACTCAGTATCCCATCATAGTTAGGTCACTTCAGCATAGCCTCGTGACAACTTCCACACCAAAACAGCACTTTATTTTGTAAATTTTAACCCATTATTACTCCATGTTATGGTTTTTTTCATCTGTCAGGTATACAACATGAAGAAAAAATTTAGTTAGGTGGGGGTTGCACCTGGAAAATAAATTTCTTAAACTTCATATACATGTTCAAAACTGCTGGATCTCAAGTCCATCTATGAACTCCAAGGCTGCCAGTATCAGGTGCAGCATACTAAAGCTACTCTATCCAAATACCTTATTAATTCTGCATAAATCAAGTCAGTCAGTGTGTCAACCTGTGACAGACTGTGCACTTTTAACTAAACATGGCAAAATATTCACCCTTTAACTTTACATCATTTGATGTCAAACAATGAAGCGAATCTTAATGGTAATTACAAAAACAACTTCGTATTTACAAAAGATTATTTCCCATACTGATTAATCCAGGCAGCTAACTCATTGGTTTATGTAAATTTATTGAAGAAAAATAAATTAATTACTAGCAGAGCTATTAGTTGATCACCCATCCATTGACAATTTGCATCATTTATTCAGTGCTATATTAAACAGCATATTGGAAGATAGATTGACTAATAGCACCAAGCATCCCAACAATTTAAAAGAAAATTACAAAATGTTCGAGACACTATTTTGTAATACATAAGGTGTTTCATTTCCAATTTCCATTCTCTGTAGAAAAAGAACAGGTCATTCATTCCTTTATTGACATGCATAAAATATATCATATTTTCTGTTCTGCTGATGCTATTAATTCAATATCAATTCTCCAGCCACATAAGTTATGAGCATAAAGTATATATGTAACCTCAGATCTCTAACAGTGAAAAGCTTAAACAAGAATGGATGCAGTTAGAATAATGCTGTTTCCTTTGATGTAACAACTGAGCATCCATCTCCCTCTACCTCAAATGATTTCTTCAGCATGTTAGAGCAGTGAGGAATGGTTTTAGTCTCATAACCAAGTTAGAGTGAGGACATTGACCACATAACACACCTTCTCCATTTTTAAAAAATTCTGAATCTTGGGCAACTGTTCTTTTGTAACTACTTTAGTTTCTAAAAGCAGTTATTGTCCAAAGCTGGAAGAACTTAAGCCTTCTCAGATAAGCATGTGAATGAATGGAGTAAGGCAAACAACAACAAAAATAAAACTAAAAAAGATAAAGTCTGATAGGGGAGCAACCAGAGAAGAAAATTTTAAAAAAAGGAAAAGTAATTTAAAGTTTATTCCAGCTTAAATGTAGGTTATTCTGACTTTAAGGTAGCATCACATGGCATCCTTCTGAGTCCATTCCTGAGATATTCTGTTGTACCTACCTATCTCTCTCTGTTTTATAGATCTGTGCAATCTCTGGCACTAAGGGATTATTTGGGTTTGGATCACATAGCAGTGAATAAATGAATAAAAGAACTTTAGAAATCGTTAAAGCAGGAGACCACTGTGATCTTAGAATATCGAGACAAATGCTACCATTACTGTTAATTTGGATGATAAATTTTTGTTGTAAATGCAACCTTAAGTGGTTTGAAGGGGTAGTCTGTAGGAAAATGAATTGTCAAAAACACACCACCTTGATTTGGGCTGTCATTAAGTCCCATAATTGTGGCTTGCCAGTGAAACATATCCCCATCTAGAACTGCAGAACATTGTGCTGGAGGGTCATGGGCCAAATCACTAAGTTCCTTATTAATCCGTTGTGTCTGGTTCACTATCTCAGTGTGTGCTCAAAGGTCTGAACAAAACCCTTGATTATCCTGGCTCAGGGAAGGTGTGTCTCTTGGTCTCACAGACACAGGCACCCATGCTTAATGAGGGGCTGGGACCTCCCTCAAGCTGAGGCCTCAGTCTCCTTCTCAGTGGCAGCTGGTGCCTCCCCAGGCCTTACAGGGCTCATGAGTAGGACACACCCTGGGAAATACATTTTTTAAAATTAATCAATTAATTAATTAATTAATTAATTAATTAATTATAGTGCCATTGGATAAGGAAATCCAATAAGTTTCAGCTGTACACTTTAATAGTAAGGCATATATATGTTTACACTGTGTGTTCACCTCCCATAGTTAGATTTCTTTCTGCAGCCACATATTTAACGGGGTAAAAGTGGTCAAATACATTGGAAATACATTTTTAAACAATAGATTCATTAGGAAGAAGGCAAGACAGACTAAAAGGGAATACTCTTCCTTTTTATAAGAGCAAGTGTTTTTTGCCGTGTTTACAAATCTAGGCATGCAAACACCCCCAAGACCTACCTTAAGAACATTTGGATTCCAAGGAAAAAGGAGCTAACTAAAGATTTATTTAAGTTATTGAGACAACTTCAAAAGGACATATTTCAGTTCAATGAGAAATATAATAAAAACCTGGATGAGTATTTCCAAATGTTCCAAATTTCCTAGTATAATCTTAAGTTTCAAAAGAAGGAAAGCATAAAATTAGAAATTCAACAACATATCCTTTCACTGTGATCTTTGGCAAAATAACTGGCATACTTTTATTTTAAATGATCATTTAAGCCCATAATTAGCTCATGAAAAAGTAACCATTGCTGACTTTTTCATGTTATTCATGGGCCTTTTTACCCCTCACTTACACTGTCACTCTCCCTTGTGCTCAGCATCCTAGTTCCCCTCAATTCAGCAGATTTCAGCCATGTACTCTGATGGGAGACTGCATTAAACTTTAACTTTTGGTTTAGGTAAAATTATGAAATTGGGTCATTTTTCTCTCCTTACTCTTCCACTCAAAAAAGCCCTAACACCTTGCTTCTCAGCAAAACTTTATTTTTTGTGCGGAACACCTAACAGACATTGGTTACACATGTTTACCACAAGCTTAAGTAGTATTTAAAATATATTCACCGAAAAATTAAATGATACCACAACCTTTAAAAATATTAATACTTATTCCATTTTAGCAAAAGGGATGATATTATTGTAACCTTTCACTAAGGTGTTTATATCTAAGTAAAAGATCATATTCCAAAATCAGTTGATTCTTTTCTCATTTCTTCTTTCTACTAAATTACAAAATCCTAATTCAAACCATGCATTATCAAAAATACCACCAAGTGTTTTGAGGTGTGGCAGATTGTAGTGGGTGTTCCCTTGGAAGTTGACCCAGAAGTTAAGGGGGTTTCTCACTAAAGAGCAATTTGTATTTCAGATGCTAACTCTATAAGTACATTGTCCTTGAAGGCTCTGTGTTGCAATGTGAAGAGAGGAGCTTTGAATGTGGTTTTCAAATATATTAACAACAAAAAATTATGTCTGTTTCCAAGATGTGAAAAAAATATCTGCTGTGAGTAGTCAAATTTTAAGTGAAGTTGATTTTCTCCTCAACTCATCTTTCTTAAGAAATGGTGGTATCTAAACTTCATCAATAAATATTATGATTTTTTAACTGTGAAATGTTATTTGAGGTCTTATAAATGTCTCTGAGACAAGTCCGTTGAAATTATAACAATGTCTTTCTTGGCCTTATCAAGACCATGAAATAATGAATCTTATCTCTCATTTCAAATACATTTGAGCACATTTTTCTTTAACAGACAGAGTTCCTCACAGGGGAGAAGCTGTTTTGTACTTGCTGTTGTGGTTAAAAAGGGCAGATAAAATATAAAAGTGTGTCAGTTAAAACTAAGTGATAATTTTATCAAAAAATAATATATATCCATAAACAAGACTAAGAAAGACTTAAAAAAGACTAAGAAAAATTACCAAAATGTTAACAATGGCTGTCTCTACATAGAAAGGTTTTTATTCTCTCCTTTATATACTTTATATGTTCCAAATTAGGCACAATAAAGATGCATAATTTTATAATCTTTAGAAAGAGACAAGAAATGAGTGCACCAAAATAAAAAATAAAAGTCATAATGGGAAAACATTCCTGGGAGTCTGAAGTCACAGGCGTACTGTTACTAGTAAAGCTGACTGAATGTGCCTTATCACATTTATACTGGATGCTCATTACCATACATAAAATCTTCAACAGGTAATTTCTCCATCATACCATTGTCTTTTTGAAACATCAATTATTAGCAACAATTTAGGATATTTTGTTGTATTTCTATGAAATAAATCATAGTTAAACCCTTTCTCAGAATATTCAAATTAAACTCTTCAACCTACATAGTAATTACTTATAAAAAAATTCTATATTTCGAAACAAAAGCAATTGTGAATTTCTGAGTAGGGGAGAACAATACAGGGTAAGGATGAGTGGTGATGACCATATGTGCATCAAATACAGGATTGGCACTGGTATTCCTAGGTGTCTACAAAAGAACCCATGACAATCATCTCTATGTACAGGGGAAGGGAATCCTGAATGCCAGTAGCAGGAAGGACCCAACACATACCACACAGCATTCATATAATTCATGATTTCTGGACATGAATTACCTTAATAAACCTGATTTAAAAAGCATTAATATGGTCAACAAACCAAATCTACCTTCCTAAGTGTTCATAAACATAGAACTGCAAATATTTGTAAAATAAATAAGCTAAATGATATACGATGGTTCTACATTAGCATTTTCTCTCCTTTAAACTCTCCTTCCTTTTTCATATGAGAAAGTAAACCTCTTGAAAGGCTTAAATGTGATACACACATGCCTCATACAGACACTAACTTCAGGCCGGTCTTCAACTTTTTATTCTAGAAAGTTAGCCCATCAAAAGGTGGACACTCAAAGAATGAAAGTATGTGTTCATTGACACGGTTGTTTCTATTTATAATAATACCCAATAAAATGTCATTTTTGAGAATAGAGGATATAAAATAACTTAAAACTCAGAGGTCATATTTAATCAGCATGCCAAATGTCCTTGGTAAGAAATCCTTTCATATTTGTTTATTGATAGTAGCTAGACATACTGTCCTTTATTTATAAAATAAATGAACATTAAGGTGAGCAATTACTAATTGCTAATGTTTTCACTAACATTTTACTTCCCTTCTTTTGTGCTTTCACTCATGGGGATATAAGAATCAACAATGCTACCTTTGACTTTAAAGAGCTTTCAGTCCAGTGAGGAGACGGACATGGAAACCAACAATTTTAATAAGATTAGATAATCACTGCAATCAAGGTATGATCACAACAAAGGGCTAGCCTTGGAAGGATCAAATATGCCAAAGGGAATCAGAGGCGGGTTTACCTTGAATGAAGATTTTGAAGGAAGGGAAAAAGGTTTTCAGAAGGAATATTCTAGAACCCAAACACAGGAAGGAACACATACTGAGACAAGGAAGTACAAGACTGTTATGTTGCCTCAGGGTTTTGAGAAAAATACAATTTTATGTGACTTTCATCACACCCAGGGACTCTATGCTTCCTTGAAATATATTTAACTTTGTGTCAAAACCTCAATTTTATACTTAGAGTGAATCTCAGACATTCCAACAAAACCTGCAAATTAATAACCTTCCAGTTTTGTGTTTCCTTTCCCCTTACCTACTCCTAAGAAGGAACTCAGTTCTGGCCCCAGAAACCCGAGGGAATATAATCTCCTCTTCTAGATTCCAAAGAGAATCAAGCACACTGGGCACATGTGGAATTCAATGATTTTGTTGCTTTGTAGAACATATGAGAAATCAAGGAGGAATCATACTGCATTTTCCATCTCATGATCAGCCAAACACCATCTTCATATGACTCTCTTCTAGCTCAAAATGAGGGAGTTATTACATACACTGGACAAAAACATTTTAGCTGTGTTGAAATTATTTTTGTGTTTATAGATATTTTCCCCCTTACTCATAACTGAATAATGCTACTTAAATTCAATAAAGATAGAGATAATGTATGTCAATAGCATTTTAAATCTTGCTGAAAACACGTTTTAAATGTTTTTCTGGCTTTTCCATGAGAAAAATGTTTCCCAAATTTGCATTTAAAAATATTCACCAGAAATAGGTCGAGCACCACAAAGTGTTTAATTTTGATTCTTCTTTTACTTTGTTTTTATATGAAACTCTAGGAATTATTTATTGATTATGTTTATTTGTAACCTAACTCTTCCAGAAAATATTTAATACTACTCCTTAGAGATAGTAGTAAATACACATGTGCATTTACATTGAATTGAAATATTTTCTTTGAAATAGCTTCACATACAAGCACTACTAACCTGTAGAAGGTATGACCCATATTTCATTTATTCTTCACACCTCACTTATTAAAAAAGAATTTGAGGTTGCAACAGATTAGTGTGCACTTTGACAGGATAGGACCAATTTACATTTTGGCAGGTCTGTGAGAAGTCAATAGAAACTTGGGCTAACTGGCTCCACATGGGCAATTCATTGAAGCGATGTTTCAGGGCCATTTGGTGTCACTTGCAGTGGCCATGCTGATCATCTTAAAATGATTTTGATTAAATTAGATCAACTTAGAGGAAATGAACTGGACAACATTTGGAAAGATGAGAAGTATGAACTGAAGCAGAAAAAAACAGCACAGCTGATGTTGGAGCTAATACAAAACTGTTATACATGCTCAGGAAATAATTAGTGGAACACAAAACTTTACTTTCATAGACTTCAGCTTTTTTTCCCCAGCTACAAAATGAAGGTGTTGATCTCCTTCCATTTTGCAATTTAATTATATTCCCAAACAAATAAAATCCCAAGCGATATAATTTGTAAAACAGTTTCGGTGGCTTTCTAAAAAAAGACAAAGTTGAGAGTGCCCTTAAAGTTGCTAGATAAAACACTGCCTGATTTATGACTTGCTTAATAAAGACAATTAGATTTTCAATTTTAAAAAAATGACAAAGTAAAATAAGTCAAAGACAGCTACTCTAGATGTGGTGGAGACACTCTGTAGAGGGCAGTGGCCCACAGGTGGAGTTGGATGGCAGCACTGCCAGGTGTGTGCCAGTAACTTTCACACAATGTCTTTGACCTGTGTCCTCAGTGAGGAGTCTGATTGTTCTTGTGTAGCTGAGGACTTTGAAGACAGGCAATAAACATGAGATGTGTGGCTGATAACTCTGAGAGAGATTCACCCATGGGAAATGAGTGTGACCAAGATCAGAGGGGTTCAGTCATTGCAGACAAATCTAGTGACTGTTATTTGACACAACCCAGCCCCTAAGCATCCAAGAACCAAGTGGGAATGGAGCTACAAGAGCAGTGATACCAGAGGTCCAAGCAAGTCATTTCTGGGCCCTGCCAACAGAGCCAAACAAGGACGAAAGAGAAGTGTTTTCATTTCAGCAGGAAAAGAAAAGTCCTGGGAGCTTGTGATTTTGTGAGGCAACATACAGCAGAACATCATGGACCTAGTGATGATATGGAAGTGAGCATGATGGTTCAAAAACAATGGCCTGGGAAACCATCAGAGTGTTTTTTTTTTACTCATCTCCCCAATCCCCTCTCTTCTGGCAACCGTCAGCTTATTCTTTATATTTATGGGTTATTTTGTTTTGTTTTCTTTATTCATTTGTTTTGTTTTTTAATATTCTACATATAAGTGAAATAGTGAAATCATGTGGTATTGTCTCTCTCTGTTGACTAATTTCGCTTGGCATAATACCTTTTAGGCCCATCATGTTGTCATAAATGGCAAGATTTCATTCTTTTTTTTTTATTGTTGAGGAATATTCATCTATCTATCTATCTACCTATATCTCACATCTTTATCCATTTACCTATTGATGGACACCTAAGTTGTTTCCATATCTTGGCTATTGTAAGTAATGCTACAATAGACATAGAGGTGTACATGTATATTTAAAAAAACTTGGTTTTCTTCAGATAAATACTCTGAAGTGGAATTTCTGGGCCCTATGACAGTCCTATTTCTAACTTTTGGGGGGGGGGAACTTCCATACTGTTTTCCAAAGTAGCTGCATCACTTTACAATTTCACCAATGGTTGTACAAAGATTCCCTTTTCTCTAACATCCTCATCAGCATTTGTTATTTGTTGATTTTTTTTTGATGACAGCCAATCTGACAGATGTGAGGTGATATCTCATTGTGGTTTTGATTTGCATTTCCCTGATGATTAGTCATGGTGAGCATATTTTCATATGTCTATTGGCCATCTGCATGTCCTCTTCGGAGAAATGTCTATTCAGGTTCAGGAGTGGTTTAGATGCAGCAGTGGCCAATGTAGTTATTGGATAGAGCACAGTTCTAGATATAGGCAGTGATGATGCAGGAGGTAAAAGAAGTACCAGGGGCAGAAACAATAGCTGGAAGCAGCAACCCTGTGCAGACAGAGTCTTGCCAGCCCCAGAGAGTGGTGAAGCAGAAGAAGGATTGGTGGGGAAGGTGATGTCTGGAATAGGGTGATAAGAGCAATGAGAACAGATGTCCAAAGAGGAGGAGGAAAACTTGGAGGCCAAGGCAGAGCTAAGACCTCAACCAGGTGCTCCCTTGAAGTTTGCTCCAGACTGCATTAGCGTTGGGGTTGACCAAGTAGAAATGAAAGTAGACCAAGGCCTAGAGAGACAGTAAAGTCAGAGCAGATCATATGTAGAAAATGAAAGTGTTTAAGATGCTGCATAAGACACCCCTCTGAAAATCCCAAGGAATGCTGGAGAGGTTAAGAAACCATAGACCAAGAGAGAGCTGAGGTACTATGCTAGGCATGGCCAGTGGATTTGAGAGATAGGAGTATCAACAAAAACTTATGTTATTATTACTTTATTACCACAGTGGTAAGGCCAAAAAAACCTTTCAGATTACATTTATAAACTTTAACAATCTCTAAATAAAATTTGACTAGTTTTTACATATTTCATCTGGGTAAATAAACACATTATTAATACATCAAAATGAACAATACTTACTATCCAGTTTTTTTTTTAATTGATGCATTTGGTACTAAAAAACCCAAACTGAATGTTCTTGTATCCAAGGCGATCATTCAGTTGGTGACACCAATGTGCATTTTGGGACTCTTTATTGGAATTCCAGAAAGAATAAGAATATCCAAGAAAAGTTTTAATATTTAAGCCACCATCAATTTAGGCTTTCCTTCAAAGTAGAGGCTGGGTCCTTGATCCTCTACTCTGGCTGTAATTTAAAATACTCAAGAAAATGCTTAGATATGCTGCCATCTAGTCCTACAGATGCAAACTTTAATTGCTCTCGTGATGAGGTGGTGTCTTTTGTTACATATTTTTAAATTCTCCCTGGGTGAGTCTAATACGAAGACAAGGATGAGAACCACCAAGTTATGGGGGCAACAGGGTAAGGCACGTGTAGCTCATCTCAACTTTAAGAACAGTGTTTGTCCTCTCTGCTTTCCCCTTCCCATGTCTAGAAAATAAACACACGTGTGCACACACCTCCCCCATTCCCACTAAGAATTCTTCCTCTAGACCAGCAGTCCCTAAACTTTTGAGCATTAGGGACAAGTGCTTCTATGAGAATCTAATGCCTGATGATCTGAGGTGGAGCTGAGATGGTGATGATAGCGCTGGGGAGCAGCTGCAAATACAGATGAAGCACCCTGCTGGGGAGCAGCTGCAAATACAGATGAAGCACCCTCTTGTTCCTAATAGGCCACGGACCAGTATTGGTCTGCGATCTAGGGGTTGGGGACCTCTGCTCTAGACTTTGCTGTATTTTAATGGCTGCATTATAATCAATAATGCTAGAATCCAATGGCCTTATCTCTTTTTATCAACTCCTTTCATCCCTTGCTTGGCTTCTCCTGCTGTACCCCCGACCCTGATTTCTAACAGAGCCTAAGGGCTGTGGCCACTCTTCTTGGGATCTCATATAGAGTCCAACACAGGGACTGGTCAGATGAGGTCTTTAATATTTGTTGAACTGAGTTAATGAATTTGCTATTTACAGTGTCTATTAGTTGCTTTTCCCCCAAGATGGGATGGCAGAGTTATGGTCTCATTTTCTGATCTAGGCTGTGAGGATATGATTTATCCTTCCAAACATCTGGCTGTTGTGAAAAATGTGGAGTTAGTTTAAGTAAGTCACTCATTCTGTTGAGGGGGCCAGAGATTTTGGAGTTTATGGATGAAAACAACAACTGCTGTGCTGCAGTGAGAGAGAATATATTAATAATACTTCTTAAGATCAACCAGAAAAAAATTTGAGATCTTCTGGAAGAAAATCATAAGGTAACAAATTTTGGTTCAATTATTTGTTCTGACATTGAATCATTTTTTAAATGTTTAAACTCTGAGTGGTAATTTCTATAATTTTAATGACTATATCTCCAGGTTAGCTACATTTTATTGAAAACAAAATAACAGGCCCAGATCCCGGAAAACATGGCAGAGTGAGGGACATTCCCAGATCTCTACCCTTGAAACAACAATAAGCTGAACATCTAAAATTCAACAAAAAACACCCAAACTGCATACCAGCATGTCTGAGAGTATGATCTGAGCATAAGAACTTCCATAGGTCAGAACCCTGGGTGTTGGGCGGTGGACTGGGAGTACTAAAGAAGCTGCCTCTCACAGCCAGCCACCTGAGGAGGAAGGGGAGGGGAGAAGGGGAGAAGGAGTGGTGAGTTCATGCGGCAAGTTCCCTGAACATTCCTGCCTGGGATAGCTGTGACCTCCCCATGGCTGGCTGGCTGCAGGGCCCAGTCATCAGGGCAGAAAGCAGAGAAGCAGGACGGGACTGCAGAAGAACAACAGTTGATTTTTGCTGGCTGAGGTTGCAAAACGGAGGCTGAGCCACAGCCCCCAACCCCCAACCCAAAGGGCCCCTCCCCCCATATCCTACGAGACCCATCACCACCGAGCCCCAGGAGAATCTGAGCAAACGCTGCTGAGACTGTCCCTGACACTTACAGGGACTGAAACTGAGGATAGCAAGCATGATTAAATATCTACAAGAAAATTTAAAAAGTGTTATTAAGACTTTATATAAAGCAGGATTCCAAGAGGCTTAGATGCCACCTACTGGAAACCAAAAGAAAAGTGCCTTCTTTACAAGCTAAAGAGAGACCTTTATATAATAAATCTTCTTTCTGGAAAAAAGGTGTATACACTTCCATTAATGCCCAGGTAGAAAAATAGTCCATTAAACAGCATCACAAACCAAAGTGACAAGGCATATCAGAAAGAAAGAGAAAAATCTCCAGGAAATAAGCTTATAGACATAGAGATATGCAACTTAAAAGACAGATAATTCAGGATGGTACTTTTGAAAAAACTCAATGAGATCCAAAACGACTCAAATCAACAATTTCAGGAATAGAAAAAACAACTAGATGAGCAGAGCAAGGATACTGAAACCCTCAAAAAGAAACAAATAGAACTTCTGGAGATGAAGAACACACTGCAAGAGTTGAAAAATGAAATAACAAGCTTGGGAAATATTTTTATTTTATTTTATTTTATTTTATTATTTCATTTTTTTTTAGGCGAGGCAACCCTTGGTTGACCTCACAGATTGGAAGGAACTTGTCAGCTTGCAATCCTTGATTCTTTATTTTTACACTTATAGCACCTGGTTTTCCTAGGTGGTCTCTTATCTAAGTACTAACAGGCCTGACCCTGCTTAGCTTTCGAGATCAGTTGGGTTTGGGCTTTTTCAAGGTGGCATGGCCGTAGACCAAGCTTGGGAAATAGAATCAACCAAATGGAGGAAAGGATCAGTGATATTGAAGACAGAAATCTAGAAATAAATCAGAAGGAAGAAGAGAGAAACTAAAGAATAAAAAATAATGAAAGAGAAATTCAAGAACTAGCTGATACCATCGGAGAGGAAACATAAGAATAATGGGCATAATCGAAGGCAAGGAAAAGGAACTGGGATTAGAAAGCATTTTCAGACGAATAGTTGATGAGAATTTCCCAAATCTAAGGAAAGAGCTTGAGCTTGGAATTCAAGAAGTCAATAGAACACCCAATTATCTCAACCGAAAAAGGCCTTCACTAAGACACATTGTATTAAAATTATCAAAAATCAATGACAAAGACAGAATTCGTAAGGCAGCCAGGGAGAAAAACGATAACTTACAAAGGTAAACCCATTAGATTGCCCTCAGACTTCTCAGCGCAAACCATACAAGCCAGAAAGGAATGGAATCAAATATTTAAACTATTGAGTGAAAGGAACTACCAGCCTAGAATAATGTATCCAGCTAAGCTCTCCTTTATATATGAAAGATAAATTAAGACTGTTTCAGACATACAAAAAAATTAAGGGAATTCTCCACTATGAGGCCTGCACTACAGGAAATACTGAAAGGGGTCAGTTCGCCTAAAACAAAATGACAAAAAAAAAAATTCCATAATTAGGAGTAAAGTGACTATCGGGCCAATAGAAGCAGAGGAGTGCAAACTTTACTAAGAACAGAGGAGTGCAACCTTTACTATAAGCTTAAATAATAATAAGAGAATTGTTATAATAAGATAATAATGAACATTCAGCATACATAAGAACAAATTGAGATAACAGTGACTGAAAAGAGGGGATTCAAAGATCTAAATTCGTAAAGGGGAATGGAGATAAGGCACGCGCAAGAGAAAATGGACTGTATATATATATATAACTATCGTTTATATATTCATAATGGTAACCACACGCCAGAGATTCAGAACCATTGTATATAACATAAAACAAGAAGGACCAGAGGGAAAACCCACAAAAGCCAACAAAAATAAAGAAAACAGAAGCACAAGGACAAGGAAGCAATGGAAACACCAAGCTACCACAAAGCAAAAGATAAAATGGCTATAAAGAAGACCTTGTATTTCAAGATCATTCTAAATGTAAATGGATTGAATTCAACAAGAAAAAGGCACAGAGTTGCAGAATGGATAAACAAACAAACAAACAAACAAAACAACCCAACCATATGCTGCCTCCAGGAGACACAGCTCAGTTCCAAAGACAAATATAGACTTAAAGTGAAAGGGTGGGAAATGATAATTCAAACAAATGGCATTCAGAGAAAAGCAGGAGTAGTGGTACTAATATCAGACAAAATAGACTTCAGAATAAAAAAGGTAAAGAAAGATACTGAGGAACAATTCATAATGATAAAGGGAATCATGTACCAAGAAGACATAACACTTATTAGTATCTATGCTTCCAATCAGGGAGCCCCGAAACATATGAAACAATTACTAACAAGAGAAAGAGACCAAAACACTATCATAGTAGGGGACCCAAATACCCCACTGTCAGATAAGGACAGATCATCCAAACAGAAAACCTATAAGGAAATAACAACCTTAAATGACACATTAGACCAACTGGACATAATGGACATTTACAGAGTCTTCCATCCCAAAACAGCTGCTTATACATTCTTCACTAGTGCGCATGGAACATTCTCAAGAATTGACCACATACTGGGACACAGAGATAGCCTCAACCAATATAAGAGGGTTGAAATCATACCAACCATATTCTCTGATCATAATGCTTTGAAACTAGAGATCAACTGCATAAAGAAATCAGGAAGAACCACAAATATATGGAGATTAAACAACATCTACTGAAGAATAACTGGATCAGAGAAGAAAAAAATAGAGATTAAGA
>CM053504.1:36089725-36137535 GCA_028627145.1 Eidolon dupreanum
GATCATAATGCTTTGAAACTAGAGATCAACTGCATAAAGAAATCAGGAAGAACCACAAATATATGGAGATTAAACAACATCTACTGAAGAATAACTGGATCAGAGAAGAAAAAAATAGAGATTAAGAGACACATGGAAATGAATGATAATGATAGCACAACATAGCAAAACTTTTGGGACATGGCAAAAGCAGTCATAAAAGGAAAGTTCATATCCTTACAGGTCTATTTCCAAAAACAAGAATGAGCCCAGCTAAACATCCTAACGCGTCATCTTAAAAATCGAGAACAGAAGAACAAATGAGGTTTAAAGTTAGCAGAAGGAAATAATCAAAATTAGAGCAGAAATAAATGAAATTGAAAACAAACAAAAAAAATAGAAAAAATAAATACAACAAAGAGCTGATTCTTTGAGAAGGTTAATAAAATTAACAACCCCCTGGCTAGACTCACTAAAGAAAAAAGACAAAGGACACAAATAAACAAAACTAGGGATGAAAGGAGGGAAATTATGACAAACACTTCAGAAATACAAAGGATCATACAAGGATACTATGAAAAAGTATATAGCACCAAATTTAATGACCTAGAAGAAATGGACCAGTACTTAGAAAATTACAACCTTCCTAGACTGAATCAAGAAGATCTGGAAAATCTAAATAGACTGATCAGCAGTACGGAAATTGAAACAATTATCAAAAACCTACCAAAAAGTAAAAGTCCAGGACCAGATGGCTTCACCAGTGAATTCTACCAAACATACAAAGAAGATTTAATACCTATTCTCCTCAAACTCTTCCAAAAAATCAAAGAGGAGACAATACTTCCCAACTCATTTTATGAAACCATTATCACTCTGATACCAAAACCTGGTAAAAATTTATACAAAATAAGAAAACTACAAACCAATATCTCTCAGGAACACAGATGCAAAAATCCTAAATAAGATACTAGTGAACCGAATACAGCAACATATTAAAAAGATTATGCATCATGATCAAGTGGGCTTCATCCCAGAGGCACAAGGATGGTTCAACACATGCAAATCAATTAATGTGATGCACCACATAAACAAATTAAAAAATAAGAATCACATGATCATATCAGTAGATACAGAAAAAGCCTTGGACAAGATACAGCATCCATTTATGATCAAAACACTTAACAAAATCACTATAGAAGAAAAGTATTTAACATAATAAAGGCCATATATGACAAACCCTCAGCCAACATTATACTTAATGGCGAAAAACTAAAAACCTTCCCTCGAAGATCAGGAACAAGGCAAGGCTGTCCATTACTGCCACTCCTATTCAATATAACATTGGAAGCCCTAGTGAGTGCAATCAGGCAAGAGAAAGTATAAAAGTCATCCAAATAGGAAACGAAGAAGTCACTATTTGCAGATGACATGATTCTCTATATAAAAAACCCTAAAGACTCCACAAGAACACTACTAGAAACAATAAGCAAATACAGTATAGTCTCTGGATACAAAATCAACGTTCAAAAATCTATAGCATTCCTATACTCTAATAATGAAGTGTCAGAAAAAGAAGTGGAAAAAAATCATTCCTTTTGCAATTGCAACAAAAAGAATAAAATACCTAGGAATAAATTTAATGAAACAAGTGAAAGACCTATACAATGAAAACTATAAGACCCTATTAAAAGAAATAGAAGAAGATACAAAGAAATGGAAAGATATTCCAGTTCTTGGATTGAAAGAATCAACATAGTTAAAATGACCTTATTACCTAAAGCATTATACAGATTTAATGCAATCCCCATCAAAATCTCATTGGCAGTTTTTAAAGAAATAGAAAAAATAATCATCAGATTTGTATGGAAGCACAAAAGACCCTGAATTGCCAAAGCCATCTTGAGAAAAATGTATGAGGCTGGAGGCATCACCCTGCCCAAATTCAAAATTGGCTATAAAGCAACAGTAATCAAAACGGCATGGTATTGGCAGAAAAACAGACACACGGATCAGTGGAACAGAACTGAGAGTCCAGAAGTAAACCCATATTTATACGGGCAAATAATTTTCGACAAAGAAGCCAAAAGTATACAGTAAAGAAAGGAAAACCTCTTCAATAAATGGTGCTGGGAAAACTGGAAAGCCACCTGCCAAAGAATGAAACTAGACTGTTGTTTATCACCACACACCAAAATTAATGCAAAATGGATTAAGGATCTTAATATAAGACCTAATACAATAAAATGCATAGAAAAAAACATAAGAACTAAACTCAAGGACCTTGGACTTAAAGAAGATTTTATAAATTTGACCTCAAAAGCAAGGGAAGTAAAAGCTGAAATAAATGAATAGGACTACAACAAACTAAAAAGATTCTGCTCAGCAAAAGACATCGTCAACAAGGTAAAGAGAGAACCATCCGAATGGGAAAACATATTTGCAAGCACACCTCCGATAAGGGCCTAATATCCAAAATATACAAAGAACTCATATAACTTAATAACAACAAAAAACCAATGATCCAATAAAAAAAACGGGCAGAGGACCCGAACAGATACTTCTCCCTAGAGGATACACAAATGGCCAACAAATATATGAAAAGATGCTCAACATCACTAGCTATTAGGGAAATGCAAATCAAAACCACAATGAGATACCATCTCATACCTGTTAAAATCAACAAGACTAAAATCAACAGGACAAGTAATAACAAATGTTGGAGAGGATGTGGAGAAAATGAACCCTCATGCCCTGCTGGTGGGACTGCAAATTGGTACAGCCACCATGGAAAACAGTATGGAGGTTCCTCAAAAAAACTAAGAATTGATCTACCATATGATCCAGCAATCCCTCTTCTGGGTATTTACTCCAAAGACTTGAAAACCCATATCTGAAAAGATATTTGCACACCGATATTCATAGCAGCATTATTCACAGTGGCCAGGACATGGAAGCAACTGAAGTGTCCTATGATAGATGTTTGGCTAAAGAAGCTGTGGTACAATGGAATATTACTCAGGCATAAGAAGAGATGAAATACTGCCCTTTGCAACAACATGGATGGACCTTGACATAATCATGCTAAGAGAAATAAGCCAGACAGAAACAGTTCAAAACCACATGATATTACTTATCTGTGGGATATAAACTTAAAAGCAACAAATGAGCAGAACAAACAGAGACTCATGGACACGGACTATAGACTAGTGGTTACCAGAGGACTATCGTGGTTACTAGTGAGGTGGAGGAGAAGGGGGGGTAGGTAGATGGGGTAAAGGTGGTTAAATATAGGGTTTAGGGGGAGGGTGAAGTAGGTAAAGGGGATCAAATATAAGGTAGCTAAAACTGGACTTTGGGTAGTAAACACAAAATAGAATATACAGATGTCAATGTACACATTAAAATTACATAATTGTATTAGCCAATGTTACCTCAATAAACTTAATTAAAAATTAAAAAAATTATAATAACATGCCCAAAATAGAGTTACTTATGCTAATCCCTATGCCACCAATCCAAGACTTACCTTATCATTTCAGCTTTCCTAGAAATGAAATCTTAAATAAGTCAATCAAAAATTTCCTGATAGCATTAGCTAGGTAATCTACCTGATAGGCCCCTGCCATCTACAAAAGGTAAGTAACCTTGCAATAATGAACTCACTTTTTTTTTTTTTTTTGCCTGGTATAACTTCCTTGTTCTTGTTTCCTCTTGCCTATAAAATAAATCGCCTGATAAACTGTTTGGAGCCTCTTTCTATCAGCCAGATTGAATATTGCTCAATTCATGGCCCCATCACTCACTGCCCTAGGCATTCCCAGTGTCAAGAAGTTATCTACTCCCTATACTTAGGATGAGGAAAAGCAATGGCTCTAATGTGTAGGAAGTCCCAATAAAAACAGCAGAACTAAGGCTGAAATTTCAGAGGGTGGTATGTGAGAGAAGGCTAACCAGGACCACATGGCCAGCCCTTTGTCCATGGACAGGGTGACACTCTTGTTAAATGAAGTAAACTCAAACCAACCAGGGTCCCAGGGTTCCAACACAAGGCAGGTATGATTTCAGATCTTCAGTTCCCTGTACAAGGTAGGCACCTGTGAGTCAGAGACAGCCAAGGGGAAACAAGAGCACAAAACCAGGCAAGAGGTCAATCTACAGAGCCAGCCAGCCTCAGCATCCACTAGGCAGAACACAGGCAGACAAAAGGACTAGCTAGTCGCCAACTCTCACTGAGGTGAGCTAGTCACCAACTCTCACTGAGGTGAGCTGGCAGGAACTCTCACTGACACTCATTCCTGAGATGATGAAAGGCAAAACCAAGCATTTCTAGATTCTGTTAGCTACAGCCCTGGGCTCCTATACCTGGTTCCCAGTGGGCCAAGGAGAAGATAGAAGAAAATATGATCACTAATTCCTGAATTCATTTGTTCATTCATTCAATATGTATTGAACAGTGACAATTCTTTCCACTAAAGATACAAAAATGAAAAAAGAAAATCTACCTCTTAAAGAAATGCACTGTCTTGTAGTGAAACAGAAAATAAAAGGCCATCATGGAGTGTCTGCCTCTTCTTAGGAATTGGAGGAAGCACCGAGTTGCTTTTTTAAAAGCAACATTAGAAAAGGTTTCCAAGCAGGCAGGGGAATAAGGGCTGACCTGGAAGGGGAGGAGCTTGGTGAAAAAGAAACCAAAATCCTGGCACCCCTTTTTTCTTACGCATATTCTCTGACCACACTGGCCTCCTTGTCATTCTTTGAAATCTCCAAGTACTCTCCTGCAGCAGAACGTTTCCATTTTCTTAGGTGTGCCTGAAACGTGCTTCTCCAGGCTCATTCCTTCACTGTCTTCAATGGTCTCTACTAAAATGGCCCCTCCTTAGAGAGAGCTTCCACATCCCCCACGGAAAATAGCAGTCCTTTTCTTTCTCTGTCCTCTTGTCATATTCGATTTCTCCTTAAATCTTTTACAGCCTCCAGAGATGGATCTTAAGCCCAAGTGGAGGCTGTTTGTGAAGGAGGATATGAGACAAGGGTGGTGTCGCTGTGCCAGAAGAGAAGCTTTGCTAGAGACAATGCACAAATATCAATTCCAGGTAAATTGAAGATTAGAGGTGAAAGATTAAAAAAAAACACATGATAAATCTTTAGAAGTGCATATAGGAGAATATTCTGATGATGTAGGAGAATAAAGAAATTCTTAAAAAGGTCACATAAAGTGTAAATCACAAAGAAAAAGATCGATAAATATGATCATATTATAATTAAGAATGCCTGCTTATCAAAAGATATCATAAAAAGAAGGGGGGAAAAAGCCATGACATAGCAAACAACATAAAGAACTTCTGAGAAAAAATATTAAAAGGTGGCAATAAGATATAAACAGGTATTTCATGGAAGATGAAATAAAGAACATTTAAAAACTCAAACTCATTAGTAATAAATTAAATGCAAGTTAAATTCAGAATTCACATTTCACACCTCACAGTTGGACAAACATTTAAGAATGGCAAAAAAAATTAAAAAAAAAAATAAGTAGAAAATAGCTTGGCTCACATGTGGAATAACAGGAAATAACAGGAGCTGTCATTCTCTGTTAATGAGAATAAAAGCTGTTTGTCAGTATACAGTACAGCTGGGCAAGTACATTCCCTGTTCCATTAATTATCATCTAAGGCATATAGCAGATACATGTGAATCATTTCCATAAGAGCAAAGTGTTATAGACACTCAAATTTTCATTAACAATAGAATGTTATAGGGTTGAGATACACAGAGAAATTAGAATGTTCTTATTTCTGAAGCTGGGTGGTGAGATGGATATTTGTTTTCTATTATTCTTTAAAATATACATTTATATTTTCTATGTATCTTTCTTTATATAATATCTTACAAATTATTATATCATATTATAATAAAAATTGTGTCACACATCAAAATCGATTCCAGGGGGCATTTAAATATAAAATTTGATACATAAACTCCAGAAGAAAATATAAATATTTGTATAATCTTGAGAAGGGGAAGACTTCTATTAGCTGTTATGGACTGAATTACGTCCCCTCAAATTTATATGTTGAAGCCCTAACCCCCAGTATCTCAGAATGTGACTGTATTTGGAGACAGGGCTAAAAAGAGGTGACCAAGTTAAAATGAGGCCATTCAGGTATGCCCTAATCCAATGTGATTGTTCCTAAAGAAAAGGAAATTTGGATACACAGAAAGACACCAGGGATGCATGCGCACAGAGGAAAGACCAAGGAGAGAGGCCTCAGGAGAAACCAAACCTGCTGACACCTTGATCTTGGACTTCTAGCTTCTAGAATTGTGGGAAAATAAATTTCTGTTGTTTAAGCCACCTAGTTTGTGATATTTTATTATGGTAACCCCAGAAAAGTGATACATAAGCAATATCCTGAATACCAAACTACACAGAAAAAGATTAATGGGTTTAACTACTATTAAACACTCATATGTCAAAAATAAAAGGAGAGCTACAAACTCAGAATGATATTTATAACATATTTGACAGAAGTCTGATATTCGTAAATAGTCACTATGAATCTATAATAAAATAATAAAATAAATACTCCAGCAGAAAAATTGGCAAGATATATAAACTGGAAAGTTCATACAAAGAAATACAAATAATTGTCAGCAAATAGTAAAAGAAAATCAACCTCTCCATACAAATTAAGACTGAGATTTATTTTTCCCTTCTACTTAAGAGATTCCTATCTCTTAACATAAAACATACACAGTAAAGAATGTAGCTTTCATCCACTGCAGATCTATAAACACTATGATCCTTCCTGCTTGGCCCTTTGGTGATACAAAAAGCCTTAATAATGATTTCTGTTCAACCAAGAAATTTCATTTCTTGTTTCTAGGAATTTATAGAAAATAAATAATTAGGTACAATATTTTAATTATAAGAATGTTTACCCTAAAATGAGAAGTAATCTTAACTGCTCAACAATAAGAATTTGGTTAAACAAAGCATAGTACTATTAATATTATGCACATATTGAAAACAGAAAATACCAAACCATGAAGAGAGATCATCTCTGACAGGTAGAGTTTATGGATTATGGAATTACAGGTGAATTTAATTTTTTTCTTCTGTGTTTATCAATATTTTCTATGTTTGTTACATTAAATATACAGCATTTTGGTAATAGAAGAAATCTGTAAAAGCTACTTCAAAAGAAACATGAATACAATTTCTGAGTTCTGAGTAGAGAAAGTAGCAGAGAGTTATGAGAAGTGAACTTCCTGTGGGTGTGAGGGCCCAGGAATGAGACTTGCCTCCATATGAACTTTGGTCAGTCATTTACTATTTCTGTGATTTTGGCCAAGTTATTAAAAGCACTAAGTCTCAGTTTTGTCATCTGGAAAACAAAGAGAATGACAGCACTGCCTCAGAGCCTTGTTATGAGGATTAAATAAGATCCTGGACATAAAGGGCTCAGGGTGGGCACAGGGAAAGTGGCTTCCTGCCCTCCCTTCCAACCACATATAATGAAAAGCAGAGTTTCAGCTAGAAGTAATTAGGTCACTGTGGATCGAGGGGGATGTAGAAGTAGAAACAGGCCATGAGAGATGAAAAGAATTCAAAGCAGGACCAGAACCCAATGGATATCTCTTGTCCAATTAGATAACTAATAATTAGCATTAATCATTCATTGGGATTACTGGAGATTATTACATGCCTTTACATATCGGCTAATACATATATTATTTCATGTAATTTTCCATACAGCTCTATGATATAGTATAATTGTCATCTCCGTTTTTAAAGGAAACTGAGGGTTAGGTTAGGTGACCTGTCCAACATCACACAAATGTATAGAAGTAGAGTGAGGATTTGAATTCTTGTGTAGTTTAGAGCTAGCTTTTGTATTTCCTATAAGCCTCCCAATTTCTAAATGGATGAGCCACATCTAACACAAGAACAGTTTAAATCAGATTTGAGGAACTGCGAGAAGTGGTGGTTTCCCACTTAATAAACGTAATCTTAGTTTTTATAAAATAAAAGATTACAAAAATTTATTTAAGCAATAAATAAAATATTGCTGTTACTTTCTACTAAGTATAATAGGGAAGAGAAAAAAACAAAACTGAGTTTAAATGAAATACACTTTAATTATTAATTAATTATTAATAAAGTTTAATAGTTAAACTTTCTCCTTTCTGCTAATGGACAGTCTTTCCTCTTCAGGACACTCATCTTTTAAGGTACCAATGCAAACACCTCAGGAGGGCCTCTTGGGCATCTCCCTCTCTGAGCTCAGGTGCCCTCAGAAGCTCTTATCAAGGTTCTCGGCATACAGCCCCTCCCTGCTTGGCTTGTCCTGAGGCTCCCCTGCTTGTAGTTCCCATCTGTTATCAGGGGAAGGCCAATAGCATCTGCCCACAGCATTTTATCAGGAGAGTGGCTTCTGATTTTTCAGAGGAAACATATTATCAGTGTTACCTTTCCTCATTCTAACTCCCTGATAAGAGAAAATTCCACTTACCAATATTATAATAAATCTCCACTGTTAGAAAAAAAACACACTTTGCTACTTATATTAGTTTCTTATTGCTGATGTAACAATTTACTATAATTTATTCTCTTATATTTCTGGAGATCAGAAGTACTCTCACTGTGCTAACATCAAGATGTTGGCTAGGCTGGTTTCCTCTGGCGTCTTTAGGGGAGAATCTGTTCCTTACCTTCACCAGCTCCTAGAGGCCACATTCCTTGGCTCATGGCCTCACCCAATTATCATATCACACCCACCTTTGCTTTTGTCTTCAGATTTCCTTTTCTGACTCTGAACCTCCTGCCTCCCTCTTTTACTTCTGAGGACCCTTATGATTACATTGCACCCCTCCCACCCACAAAAACCCAGGAGAGTCTCCCCATGGCAAGATCCTTCATTTAACCACTTCTACACAGTTCCTTTTCCATGTGAGGTAACATATCCACAGGTTTTGGGGATTGGGATGTGGACATCTTTGGGGGGCCATTATTCTGCCAACCACACTATCCTTTTTGCACAACTTGAAAGAAATATTTTACACGATTAAAAAATTTCTTCACAACAGTTTGGAATATAACCAACTACTAAAATATGAGTTACAGGTAATAAAAAAATAAGAGGTGATCAGTGTAGGTCACAATAGACAGGCCTAGCACAATGCTTTTCTAATTTTCACCAGCAAGAAAGAAATAAGGACAGGACTCTACAGGGATTACACCCTGTCAGCAGTTTGGTGCAGGAGGTGATGGGGAAGGGCAAGCAAGGTCTGCATAGCCTGAGATGAACAAGGAGGGGACTGGGTGAACGCAGGTGCAGAGTCCAAGAGAAGAGCAGCCATTCTTCTTGGAGGGTTTATATAGGACCAGACCAAGCCATTAGGATCAATGGGTGGGGTTGCCAGTAAGTGAAACTGAGGGTCCTTATGACTTTGATTAAATTTAGCATTAAATCCTAGCTCTAGAAAACATCTTCCTATATGTATACTAGTCAAAGACATAGCTTTTCTCCTAGATAATCAGCAATCCCTCAGACAGCAGAAGATAGTAGTAGCCAGAACCTGACTAATGATCACAGGGTCCTGACCTCTGGCAGACCTAAGTTATGTTTTAGCTCCTGAGCCCTAAGGTGAAACTGATGCAGGACAGGGCAAATTTCCCCAAGTTGGGGCAGGAGAGACCAAGCTCTGCACCGAGAGAAGAAGATTCTTTGGCGGAGAGTGTAGAAAGTATTCAACACACATGCCAAAGTTAGAGTCAAAAGGAAAGTTGCTTAGAAAAGGGGTAACGCTCCACAGAGTGTGCTCTCCTCTCAGTGGCAGAGAGTGAAAGGGACAATGAGAGGGACTCTGAGTGTTCTGGGGAATTCAGTTTATATATCATTCTTTAGTTCTTGTGAGTTATTGTTTAAGAGATTAACATATTTCCTTTGATATGGACATACAGTAAGGAAGAGAGTGTAGCTTGAAAAGTTAAGAATATGTAGAGTGAAAGGCCTGCTGGCAGTTCCCAGCCTTTAATCCATAGGTTCCCCATGGTTTTAGCCATAGGGAATAAATGTTTTTATTTTGTTTAAGGCAGCCATTTAAGGACTCTGTTGTTACTGTTGCACTTCCACAGGTGTGGGAAATGTGTTGCTAGCAATTCCAATAGAAATCTTCCTTTGTTCTGCAGGTGTCCTCCTGGCCTTGTTGTAAGGCTAATCAGCACAGTGCAGTATCTGAACATAGCTTGATTTAACATTTTTAATTTTCTTGCCTCATCCCTACATTAAAACGACCCCCTGGCTACTTTCCCATGAAACCAGAGGGACACCCGAACAGACCTCAGAACTGTCCTCAAGACCTGAATAAATGATTACCCTTACCTCACCTCCAACCAATCAGCTCCCAGCATGATAATGAGCCCTCTAACTCAGCGGTCCCCTGGCACCAGGGACTGGTGCTCTTATGAGAATCTAATGCCTGATGATGTGAGGTGGAGCTGAGGTGGTGATGCTAGCGCTGGGGAGCAGCTGCAAATACAGATGAAACTTCTTTGCTTGCCTGCACTCACCTCCTGCAGTGCAGCCCGGTTCTTTTCTGGGGCGGGCGGGGGAGGGGATGTGTTGAGGACCCCTGCTAATCCATGGTGTCTTGTGATTTTTCCCTATGTAATCTGTAACCTACATACCATGGGGAGTTCCGGCTTTTGAGCGTTAGCTTTCTATTTTCCTTGTTGGCGCTATTCATAATAAAATAGTCAATATATCTCCACAGCGACTCTTCGTTTAGGGTTTGGCTGTGCTAGGAGTGGACGAACTCTTTCTGTTCCACAACATAAGTAGCTCTCCGTATGGATTTTCCTGAGGTGCTAAGGCCCCTCATTAAGGTTATTTATGCAAATACCTGCCTTCTTCAACATCTGATCTCACCTGGGTTTCCCGATCTACAGTAGATTGAAAACAAAAACCAAAAACGGCAGAGTGTGAGAAATCAAGACTCACGAAGGAAAAAGACGAAGGCACAGGCCTTGAACTGAGAACAACAAAGCTTACTTTCGTTTTGGGCGCGGCGGGAAGACTAGGGAAGGGAGCCAGGGACGTGCTCCTCGACCGGCTCGAATGGCCGCTGGCAGTTCTCTGCTGGGCGCTGTCGGCTCCCATCTCACCCATCCGGCCCCTAAGCTCACTGCGCCGACACTGATCTGGTGGGGGCGGCAGCTCTGGACTCTGGCTTTCGGAAGCGCCAAGAGGCGAGCGCGCCGAGTCTTGTCAGGTTTCCGAGTGGGATTCGACCCGTGGGGCCCTGACGTTTGGGAAGGAAGGAAGAAAAGGGAGGCGCTCCATGTTCTCGGGCTCCTAGCTTCCTTGCGGTTTGGCGGGCTGCCTCCACGACCGAGACATTACGTATCCAGAGGAATCTTGAGCCAGGGCTGTGCGACCTGGACAGATCCCGGGGCAAGTTGGAGTCAGGGAGACCCCGGGGACGCAGGTGCAGAGTTCGAAGGCCCTGGGACCTGCGCCCTTCGGAGACACCCCTCTACACATACACATACACATACACATACACATACACATACACATACACATACACATACACATACACATACACATACACATACACATACACATACACATACACACACACCCGGCCAAGGAGCTGTCCTCCGCGGGGTACTGTGAAGGTGGATGGCGAGGGCCGAGGCGGCACAGCTAAAGTCCTGAACCCGGCAGCTCAGCTGGGCATAGTCCTCTGTCGTCGAAAGAAGAGGCCTCCCCCGGAAGCAGGAGGAGCCACTGGAATAGCGCCCCGCGAGCGCTCCTTCTCTCTGCGGGTGAATCCATCTAGCAAGCGGCCAAGTTCCTGCAGTGGCAGCAACAGAGGCCCCGGGCCTGGGCGGAGGCCAGAAAGGGGCGGCGAGCCGGCGAGGACGCGCCGCGTAAACCAGGCGGCCGCGCTGGAGCTGAGCCCTGCTAGCGGGAAGCAGTTCAGGAGGCGGAGGAGCTGCGAGTGTCCCCACCGTTGTCCCGCCTCCGCCACTTCCCCTGTACTCCGAGGATCGGGAACAGCTCAGGGCCTGCTAGCTGAGGCGGCAGAGGCTGCCCCTCTTCGCGCCGTCTCCAGGGCCCTGGCTGCTCTTCTAGTTACCGGGACCAAGCGTCTGCGGCGGCCGCGCGTGTGCCTGGAGCGCTGAGAAGACGTGCCCCAGCCGGGTGCTCGGCTGCCTGGGGCCAAGGGCCATGGTCCTGTGCTCCGCCTTCACTGAGGAGCCGGGTGCCCTGCAACCCAAGCCGTCGGAGCCACAGCAGCCAGAGGCGCCGTCAGGGGTCTCCTGGCCAGGGAGTGGAAATGCAGAGGAGCGGCTCACTTTTCGCTCTGCCTGCTTCCGGGCCTGCAGCCCAAGGATGGGCAGGGCGAGGACGCGTCGGCCCATTTTGTCTGGTATCACTGTACGCAGTGCCAGAACTGGGACAACTCAGGGGGCCAACTACACACTGCGCCCTGCGTGCCCCTTCTTTGATCCTTCATCTCCGGTGTGAAAGGGCCCAGATTTCCCATACTGGACAGAAATGTTCTTTAAAAATGTTTTGAAGAGGGCGTTCTGTTCCCCGCCAAAATAAGATGGTCAGTGAATTGAAATGCCAGAGTAATCTACAGGCCTTGGTGGTGAGCCACAAGAGCCTGCCGCAGCCTCAATACCCTTTGTGCAGACAGCACCAATCAACTGCCAGACTCTGCTGGGCCATAAGCAGTCAGAGAAGCTGTACTCAGTCGCATGGAAAGGTAGTTTTTTGTCCTTCGCAAAGCCACAGTAGGTAGTGGTGACTTGATGGATGATGAAACAAGCTCAGCAAGTAAATGCTGCTCAGAACTGGATGGGCACTGTGCATAGGGCAGGCCTGTAGGCTTTGGAGTCTGGACCGCCTTCATTCACTGCTGATGGTTGGGGAGGCCAAGATGAAGTGACCATGTGTGAGCCCGGCAGGTGGGCATCCTGAGTGAGGTCTTGATTTCTTCACATTTTTGTCAGACCTTTGTAATTTGTCTTTTTCTTTAGTTTTCATATTATCTGGCACGTAGCTAATACCATCAATTCGCTTTTGAATGGTAGTCTCAAAGGAGGGACAGTTTTGCCTTTTCTGTATAGAACAGAGAGGGCATAGAATACTACATTCATAGACCAAATTCTGCCCACAGCCTGTACTCCTAGGACCTGCAAGGATTTTTACATTTTTAAATAGTTGGAAAATTTCAAAAGGAGAGTACTATTTCGCAACGCATGAGAATTATATGATATTCAGCTATCAGTGTCCATAAATAAAATTTTATTGGAACACAGCCATTCTTCTTTTACCTTTTATCTGTGGCTGCTTTCTGGCTACCATAGTAGAGTTGAGTAGATGCAAAAAGGCCATATGGCGAAGTCTAATATATTTACTATCTGGCCATTTATAAAAGTTTCCCAGCCCCTGCTATAGAAAACTAGTGTTCTCTTTGAATACTATATACTGAGAGTTATACTTAAAAAGGCAATTAAACTTTTAGTGAATTTTGCCACTTGAAATAAACCTCCTTTGGTTAAAGGTAAAACTGTTTCCATTACTCTCAGTCATCTTGAAAACACTGAGATACCAAATGAGCAAATATTGGTGCACTGGTGAGAATCTACCTGCTACTGCCTTCTTTCACCTAAGAAATAATCACAAGTATAACTGAAATCTAGCATCCATCTGATTTAGCATTAACTACAAAAAACTGTCAGATACATTTCTGTGCCTCAAAACAAAGCATCTTAAACTATACAACTGTTGAGTTTGAACTTTGTCTTGGAGGCATTCCTTTTGGTTATGTCAATGTTTGCCAAAGTTAATAGAATTTGAAACTTTTTAAAAATAATAATTTGTTGATAGTATACTATCAGGAGTTAGTGAGTTGTAATTTGCACTTGGAGTAAAGCAGACTATAGAAATGTTCATGTGTTTGAATTTAATTCACTTGCAATAAAAACTTGCAATAAAATAACCAGTTATTAGAATTAGAATTACATGATTTTGCTTTTATTAGCTACAAAAGGAATCAAGCATTTTCATGCAACTTTCAGGTATTCTTGCATCTGGTATACTATTTCTTTTATAAAAATGCATTATTGGATAATTACAACACCTAGATAAAAACATATTGTATTTTTCTTATATATTTATAAATACGTTTTAGTTAAAAATTATCAATAGTGTATACAACCTATAACACAGTTTGGGAAATGCTGATTTATATGGTAATAATGTGCTGTTTTGGATTATTTAATATTAAATTAGAATGAAATTAGGAGCCCAGTATAAAGATCAAAATAGATATCCTCTTACCTATTAAAATGAAAACCCATTGAATCTAGAATAAAATAGATGATAAATAGAATTTTAAGAGGCATGTACATCAGATTTACTATTCTTATCAAATTCATTATAGATTTTAGAAAATATATTCAGAATTTGGACAACAAATTTTAAAAGTACTTCTTTTATTATATAGTGAATAGAAAATCTGGCTCTTAGAAAAGAAAGTCTAGCTTTGCTCTCCCCAAATCTTGCAGACTTGCTTTGCAAAGTTTCAGAATTCTGTAAAATAAACCTAGGCTTTCTGAAAATATATAGCCTATCAGAGTTCTAGAATTGGCAATGTTTTACATGTTAATTTTATTTTATAAAGTGCCAATTTTCATCATAAACTGATAGCAAATATCTTGTAATTATACAATGTGTAAACATTTGTCTTTTTCCTTTTTAATGTCGGAAATTTTATTTTGCAGTATATTTTTATTGCTTGCATTAGAATGTAGAGGTCTATGAAGATAAGGACATTGTATTATTTACAAATGGATCCTCATTTCAATCCAAATTCTGAATTATTTGAAGTTCTCAGTAAATATTTGTTAATAATTGAAAATTTGATAAATGAATAAATAAGGTAATTTAGATGATCCTTCTCCCGTGTGACATATTTATGCCATTGATTTCTGAGCCCCATTTTCCCTTTAGGATTAAAAAGATGTTATAGACTCTCCCTTGCCCTTTCATGTGTATGTATGTATGTGTGTGTGTGTGTGTGTGTGTGTATAACAAAAATATTGCAGCCAACAGCATATGCTTTAGAGACCCCTTGAATATCATGCCTCAACCTGTTAGACTTCAATAGACTTCAGGGATATAATGAATGTTTTGGCAAACAAAGAAAAAGTGATTGATTTGAAGAGGAGCCAGAACTCACTATGCAACTCTTACCCTTTCCCTAAGTAGCTGCCTTGCAGGTTTAACTTACAAAATAGTCTTCTTATGTTGATTTTTCTCCTAGAACTTTCTTTTTTACAATCATTCATCTAGAGCAAAGACAAAATGATTAGAGGGTAAACTTACAAAATGGATCTTCTAAAGTCAGTGCTTTGTCTTCACATAAATTAGTATATTTACCTCCTACTGTTTTTACAGATTCTGAAAATGGGACTCTTTCCTTGTCTGCAGTGATCTTCAACCTTTCAATCCTGAAGATATCTGTCTGTTCTTGTGGGGGGTAGAGAGAGCCTAGGCTACAAAATTCTAATGTAGGGGATGAACCACTACCTGATTCTGAATTCTAGGGATTTTCCTGTTCAAGTACCCACAGTTTTCCCAGACTAGCATCCTTGTTAAAGATGAAATTAATTTATAATTTTCTTTTAAGTTATGAGTGAAATATTAAATTAAAAATTAAAAGTAAAAGAATTGATGAAACATCAGAGTTTAATCACAAAGAATGTGATTATTTATCCTCTTGCCATTCATCTTGGCCATGTACATATATATTAGAACACTAATATAACGGTTAACACACATCATATTGTGTTCTACATTTTCAACATTCAAGGTTATTTCTTGATTGATCCCAGTGTTTGTAAATATGTTCACCACTTCATAAGAACAGAAAGTGATAACTTATCAATAGTGACAGAGTATTACAGGAAAACTGGCCTATTTTTATATAGCACAATATTTCATGGTTTTGAAAGATAGATGTACCCACTTAGTAGTGCTGATGTTTGCAAGTACTGATCTTGAAGTAGGTTTGCATTTCTTGTTACTTGTTACCAAATACTATACTCAATAGTTCTCAGAACAATTTACCATTCTACAACTGCTTGCTTCCTGTAAGAGCTCACTGCAGAGCTCTTTTGCACCTTGTCCTCCTTGCCTTTTGCTCAACAAATGTAACTGTTTGTATTTTCTGTACCTCTATCAGCTCCTACTTTCTGTAACAATTTGTATCTGTCAGCAACCTGTGACAACTCCCCGTCCTTACCAATGTTACTACTTGTAGTCTCCATAGCAACTCCCACCGTTTGTAACAGTTTGAGTTCAAACAGACCAATTAGCTTGTGCAAAAATTCTGATATATAAGCGATGTTGCAACTGAGCCTACTGCCCAGATCTTCACAGCACTAGCTCCTCTGTGACTGTGCATAATAAACCTGAGTCATCCTTTCTCTTCAAGTTACTGCTTGGTGTTTCGTTGGACTAGTTTTGGATTTTTCCACAACTGTCTTTTTCTGACTTATTTTACTTAGCATAATACCCTCTAAGTCTATCCATAATATCGCAAATGGCAAGATTTCATTCTTTTTTTTATGGCCAAGTAATATTCCATTGTATATGTGTATCGTATCTTCTTTTTTTAGATTAAATTTATTGGGGTGACAAAGGTTTATAAAATTATGTAGGTTTCAAGTGTGCAATAATATTTAATATGAATATTGCATTGTGTGTTCACCACCCAAAGTTAAATTTCCTTCTGTCACCACATATTTAACCCCCTTTACCTTTATCTCCTTCCCCGCCCTTACCTCTGGTAACCACTAAACTATTGTCTGTGTCCATGAGTCTCTGTTTGTTTGTCTTGTATATTTGTTGCTTTCAGTTTTATATCCCACATATACGTGAAATTATGTGGTTCTCAACTTTTTCTGTCTGACTTATTTCTCTTAGCATGATAATCTCAAGATCCATTCATGTTGCAAATGTCAGTATTTCATCTTTTCTTATGGCTGAGTAATATTCTGTTGTATATATGTACCATCTTCTTTATTCAATCATCTATCAAAGGGCAATTTGGTTGTTTCCATGTTTTGGCCACTATGAATGATGCTGCTATGAATATTAGGGTGCAATCTTACGAATAAATGTTTACAATTTTGGCGGTAGATACCCAGAAGAAGGATTGCTGGGTCATATGATAATTCTATTCTTAATTTTTTGAGGAACCTCCATAGTGTTTTCCATAATGGCTATATCAATTTACATTCCCACCAGCAGTGTATGAGAGTTCATTTTTCCCCACCTCTTCAACACTTGTTATTGCTTGTCTTGTTGATGATAGCCATTCCAATAGGTGTGAGGTGGTACCCCATTGTGGTTTTGATTTGCATTTCCCTAATAGCTAGTGAAATTGAGCATCTTTTCATATGTCTGTTAGCCATTTGTATGTCTTCCTGGGAGAAGTGTCTGTTTAGGTCCTCTGCCCATTTTTTAATTTGACTGTGTTTTGCTGCTGTTGTTGTTGTTGAGTTGTATGAGTTCTTTGTATTTTGGATATTAGCCCCATTATTAGAGGTGTTGTTTGCAAATACCTTCTCTCAGTCAGTTGCTTGTTTCTTTTTTTTTATGTTTTTTTGTTTGTTTTTTTTGTTTTTTTTTGGCTGTGCAGAAGCTTTTTAGTTTGGTATAGCCCCATTCATTTATTTTTGCTTTTACTTCCCTTGACTTTTAGGTCAAATTCATGAAATTCTCTCTAAATTCAAGGTCTATGAGTTTAGTACCTATGTTTTCTTCTATGCAGTTTATCGTTTCAGGTCTTATATTTAGCAATTTGATCCATTTTTGAGTTAATCTTGGTGTATGGTGACAGATAGCAGTATAGTTTCATTCTTTTACATATGGCTTTCCAATTTTCTCAGCACCATTTATTGACGAGGTTTTCTTTCCTCCATTTCATATTTTTGACTCCTTTGTTGAAAACTATTTGCCCATATATATGGTGGTTCATTTCTAGACTCTCAATTCTGTTCCATTTGTCTCTGTGTTTTTCTACCAATACCATGCTGTTTTGATTATTGTTGCTTTGTAGTATAATTTGAAGTCCAGTAGCATGATACCTCTTGCCCTTGTTCTTTTTTTTTTTTTCTGGATTGCTTTGGCAATTCTGGGTTTTGTGATTTTATACAAACGTGATGATTTTTTACCTCTATATCTTTAAAATATAGGGTTGGGAATTTTGATGATGATTGAATTAAATCTCTATAATGCTTTAGGTTACAGGGTCATTTTAACTATGTTGATTCTTCCAATCCAGGAATATGAAATATCTTCCCATTTCTTTCTGTCTCCTTCAATTTCTTTTAATATGTCCCATAATCTTCTGTATAGGTACTTCACATGTTTCATTCGGTTTATTCCTAGGCATTTTATTCTTTTTGTGGCAGTTGCAAAAGGATTTTTTTTCCATTTCTTTTCCTGAAAATTCACTGTTAATGTATAGAAATGCTATGGATTTTTGTACACTGATTTTATATCCTGAAACTTTATTGTATTTGTTTACTGTTTCTAATAGATTTTAGTGGCATCTTTAGAGTTTTCTATATAAAGAATCAAGTCATCTGCAAAAAGCGACAATTTGACTTCTTCATTCCCAATTTGGATGCCTTTTATTTCTTTCTCTTGCCCGATTGCTTAAGCTAGAACTTCCAACACTATATTGAATAACAGTGGTGATGGTGAACAATCTTGTTTTGTTCCTGGTCTTAGAGGTAAGGCTTTTAGTTTTTCACCATTAAATATGTTATTAGCTGAGGATTTGTCATATATGGCCTTTATTATGTTGAGATACTTCCTTTATATACACATTTTATTAAGTGTTTTAATAATAAATGGATGCTGTATCTTGTCAAAGACTTTTCCTGCATCTATCAATATGATAATATGATTTTAATCCTTTATTTTGTTAATGTGACATACCACATTAATCAATTTGCATATATTAAACCACCCTTGTGCCCCTGGAATGAAGCCCACTGGATCTTTTTAATGTGTTGTATTTTCTTTGCTAGTATTTTGTTTAGGATTTTTACATCTTTATTCATCAGAGATACTGGGCTATAGTTTTTTTGTGTGTGTGTTATCTTTACCAGGTTTTGGTGTCAGGGTAATGTTGGCCTCATAAATGAGATAAGAAGTATTGCCTCTTCAATTTTTTGGAAAAGTTTGGTTAGAACAGGCATTAAATCATCTTTGAATGTTTGATAAAATTCACTACTGAAGCCATTTGGTCCTGGACTTTTACTTTTTGGAAGGTTTTTGATGATTGTTTCTATTTCATTACTGTTGATCAGTCTATTTAGATTTTCCAGTTCTTTATGATTCAGTCTCGAAAGGTAGTATATTTCTAAGAACTTGTCTACTTTTAGGGTATTGGATTTGTTGGCACATAATCTTTCATAGAATTCTTATATGACCCTTTGTATTTCGGTGGCATCTGTCATACCTTCTCCTCTTTTGTTCCTGATTTTGTTTATTTGTGTCCTTTCTCTTTTTGCCATAGTGAGTCTAATAAAGCACTTGTCCATTTTATTGCTTTTCAAGAAAGCAGTTCTTTGTTGCTTTAATTTTTTCTATTGTCTTTTTGATCTTGATTTCATTTAATTTTGCTCAATTTTTAAAAAATTTCCTTCCTTCTGCTGACTTTGGACTTCATTTGTTCTTCTTTTTTTAATTTTCTAAGATATGTTAGGTTGTCTATTTGGGATTTTTCTTGTTTCTTGAGATAGGCCTGTAAATATGTAAACTTTTCTCTTATTACTGCTTTTGCTGTATCTCAAAAGTTTTGTCATGTTGTGTTTTCATTCTTGTTTGTTTCTATATTTTTCTTGATCTCTCCTTTTATTTCTTCTGTGACCCACTCATTCTTTAGTAGCATGTTGTTTAATCTTCATATATTTATGGTTTCCCACTTTTTGTTTTTTTTGTAGTTTTAAAGCATTGTGGTCAGAGAATATGTTTGGTACACTTTCAATCTTAAATTTGTTAATGCTGGTTTTGTGTCCCAACATATGATCTATCCTTCAGAATGTTCCATGTGCACTAGAGAAGAAAGTATAGGCTGCTGGTTTGGGATGAAAGGGTCTGTAAATGTCGATTGTCTCCAATTGGTCTAATGTGTCATCAAAGGGTGATATTTCCTTATTGATTGTCAGCCATAGCTGACAGTGGGGTATGTAGGTCCCCTAATGTAATTGTGTTTTCATCAGTTTCTCCCTTTAGTTCAGTTAGTAGTCACTTTATATATGTTGGTGCTCCCTAATTGGAAGCATAAATATTAATAAGTGTTAGGTCTTCTTCATGTATGGTTCTCTTTATCATTATGTAGTGTCCATCATTGCCTCTCTTTACCTTTTTTATCTTGAAGTCTATATCATCAGATATAAGTATGATTACACCCACCTTTCTATGGATATCATTTGCTTAGAGTATCGTTTTCCACCCTTTTACTTTGAGTCTATATTTGTCTTTGCAGTTGAAATGTGTCTCTTAAAGGCAGCATATAGTTGAGTTTTGTTTTTTGACCCAATCTGCTATTCTGTGACTTTTTATTGGTGAGTTCAGTCCATTTACATTTAGGGTGATTATTGATATGTGAAGTTTTCTGATAGCCATTTTATCTTTTGTTTTCAGGTAGCTCAGTGTCTCTATTGTTTCTTTGCTTTTGTGTTTCTGTCTGTTATTTTAGTTTAGAAATATTCTATGGTTTTCCCCTCTGTTCCTTCTTGTTTTATATTATATGTCTCAGTTCTATATATATATTTTTTGTGTGTGGATACCATTAAGTTTATGTAAAAGGAGTTTTCATATATATAGTAGTCCTTCTTCTCTATGAGTCTTATCTCCATTCCCCTTTGCAGATTCAGACATTTACTCCCTCCTTTTTCTGTTTCTGTTGTCTTGAATTATCCCTATTTATTCCATGAGTACATTTTTGAGTTTCAGTAGCTATTATCTTTTTAAAAAATGTTTTTGACCTTTAACCATTATGTAATATTTAAGTTTATAATACCCTGTTCTTAATAAAGGTTGTGATTTCCCATTTCTGTCTGTCTTACTCATAGTTTTGTACTTTTTTGTCCTTTTGTTTCAGGTAGAATGAACCCCTTTAGCAGGCCTTGTGGTGGAAAATTCCCTTAGCTTCTGTATGTCTAAAAAGGTCTTTATTTCTCCTTTATATCTCAAGGAGAATTTTGCCAGGTATATTATTCTTGGCTGGTAATTTCTCCTTTTCAATAGCTTGAATATTTGATTCCATTCCTTCCTAGCTTGTAAAGTGTTCTTAAAATTTATTTTATTATTTTTATTTTTTTATGGTGATGAAATCCAATAAGTTTCATCTGTACACTTTAACAGTAAGGCATATATATATTTACACTGTGTGTTCACATCTTGTAGTTAGATTTCTTTCTGTCACCACATATTTGACTCTCTTTACCCCATCTACCTCCTCCCTCCCCTCATTCCCTACCCTCTGGTACTCACTAGTCTATAGTTCATATCCATGATTCTCTGTTTGTCCTGTTCATTTGTTGCTTTTAGGTTTATATTCCACATATAAGTGATATCATGTGATTTTCAACTTTTTCTGTCTGGGTTGTTTCGCTTAGCATGATTATCTCAAGGTCCATCCATGTTGTCACAAATGGCAGTATTTCATCCTTTCTTATGGCTGAGTAATATTCCATTGTATATATGTACCACAGCTTCTTTAGCCAATCATCTATCGTAGGACACTTCGGTTGCTTCTGTGTCCTGGCCTCTGTGAATAATTCTGCTATGAATATCAATGTGCAAATATCTTTTCGGATATGGGTTTTCAAGTCTTTGGAGTAAATACTCAGAAGAGGGATTACTGGATCATATGGTAGATCAATTCTTAGTTTTTTGAGGAACCTCCATACTGTTTTCCATAGCGGCTGTATCAATTGGCAATCCCACCATTAGTGTATGATGGTTCCTTTTTCTCCACACCCTCTCCGACATTTGTTATTACTTGTCCTGTTGATTATAGCTATTCTAACAGGTGTCAGGTGGTATCTCATTGTGGTTTTGATTTGCATTTCCCTAATAGCTAGTGCTGTTGAGCATCTTTTTATATGTTTGTTGGCCATTTGTATGTCCTCTAGGGAGAAGTGTCTGTTCAGGCCCTCTGCCCATTTTTTTTTTTATTGGATCATTTGCTTTTTTGTTGTTATTGAGTTGTATGAGTTCTTTGTATATTTTGGATATTAGGCTCTTATTGGAGGTGTTGCTTGTAAATATATTTTCCCATTCCGATGGTTCTCTCTTTACCTTGTTGACAATGTCTTTTGTTTAGCAGAAGCTTTTTAGTTTGGTGTAGTCCTATTCATTTATTTCAGCTTTTACTTCTTTTGCTTTCGAGGTCAAATTCATAAAATCCTCTTTAAGTTCAAGGTCCTTGAGTTTAGTTCTTATGTTTCCTTCTATGCATTTTATTGTTTCAGGTCTTATATTCAGGTCCTTAATCCATTTTGAGTTAATTTTCATGTGTGGTGATAGACAACAGTCTAGGTTCATTCTTTTGCAGGTGGCTTTCCAGTTTTCCAGCACCATTTATTGAAGAGACTTTCCTTATTCCACTGTATGTTTTTGGCTTTTTTTTGTCAATAATTATTTGCCCATACAAATATGGACTCTTGATTCTGTTCCATTGGTCAGTGTGTCTGTTTTTCTGCCAATACCATGCTGTTTTGATTACTGTCACTTTGTAGTATAATTTGGCTTGTAAAGTTTTTGCTGCTGAAAAGTCCAATGATAATCTAATGGGTTTTTCTTTATAGGTTACCTTCTTCTTTTCCCTGGCTGCCTTGAGAATTCTTTCTTTGTCATTAAATTTTGATAGTTTTAATATAATGTCTTGGAGAAGGCCTTTTTGGGTTAAGGTAATTAAGCGCTCTATTTGCTTCTTGGATTCAAGGATCTAATTCTTTCCATAGGTTTGGGAAATTCTCATTAGCTATTGTTTGATTAGGCTCTCTGTTCCCTTTTCCATTTCTTCTCTTTCTGGTGTACCGATTATTCTTATATTGCTTTTTCCTGTGGTGTCAGATAGTTCTTGTAGAATTCTTTAATATTTTTTTTTCACTCTCTAGTCTCTCCCTTTCATCTGCATCATTTCCAGATTTATCTTCGATATAACTATTTCTTTTCTCCATCTGGTCATCTCTATTTCTTAAGCTTGCTATCCCATTCTTCATCTCTTTTATTGAGTTCTTCAGCTCCAGAAGTTCTTTTTTGGAGTTTCAATCTACTCAGTAAAGTATTTGTGTTGTTCATTGATTTCCTTTCTAAGTTCATTGAATCGTTGATCAGAATTTTCTTGCATCTCATTGATTTTTTTCAGAACTGCAATCTTGAATTTTCTGTCACTTAAAACACATATTTCTATACTTTTCAGTTTGGTTTTTGGATATTTTTTTTTTTTCTGAGCTGCCTTGTCACCTTAGTTGTTCATGGTATTTCATGGATTGTTTCTTTACCCATGCATTGATGGGAATGTACTCTGCTTGCTGGCTGGCTGGCTGGCTTGCTCGCTTGCTTATTTATTTATTTATTTATTTATTTATTTATTTATTTATTTACTCACCCATTCATTCATTCATTCATTTATATTATATTGATATCTCTCTTTAGCAGGTTGATAAAAATAGGTTTTTCTTTTGTTTTCCAGTAGGTGGAGCTCAAGCCTCCTGCACTGCTCAAGCCTTCTGACCTCCGCTTTGTGGCAAAAAGAAAAAAAAGCCCTTAATTCCCTGGTGAGGTTTGTGTCTCCTGTGACCAGGTCATATGGATTCTAGGGCTCCACCCCCATGGAAAAATGTGAAGGATGATGGGAGTCCAAGCCTCTGAAGAAACCCTGTAGTCCTGGTACTGCCTCTGAAGCCAGATCAGTGCTGTGCTGCTTCCTCCCGCATCAGCCTGGATGGGTGGGGGAGGGGTGGGTTGGGAGAGGCTGCCAGTGGCTGTCCGTGGCTGTTTTCTTTCCTGTAATGCTGGCCACCAAGCTTTAGCTTTCTTACCTCTATATCTCTACCCCTGTCACTGGGACCAGCCACAGTGTGTGTCTCAGTTCCCGTGGTACTCACTGCTACAGTTTCCCCCCGGGGGCTGCTGCTGGCTATGGTGGGGTGGGGGAAGGCGGCCAGGCTCCATGACTCAGCTCTCTGCTTGGCAATGCGGTTGCTAAATCACAGCTGTCACCCTTCTGTATTCTGTCTCTGCCCTGTTCACAGGGCCCTGCCACGTGGAATATGCTTCTCATTCAGGCAAGACTGTTTGGGGCTATAGAGAGTGAAAGCAGCCACCTAATTACCCCCTCCCCCCACATAGCACTGGACTATGTCCACAGCACTGGTTTGCGCTCCTCTCTCTTTCCACCTCTCTTGCTTGCACAATTTGCCCACCTTCAGATGTTCTGATGTGCAAATCTCTCAGATGTGTTTGTGTGCTAGGCTGAGTGTTTTCTGTTGGATTGTAGCTGTTCAGTTTATTACAATTTCGAGGGGAGAGATTAAGCGGACCCTTCCTGCCGCTATGCTTCTGACATCACTCTGCACATCTTTATCCAATCATCTATTGAGCAATTAGGTTGATTCCATATCTTGGCTATTGTAAATTATGTTGCAATGAACATAGAGGTGCGTATATCTTTTTGAATTAGTGTTTTGGATTTCTTTGGATAAACACGCAGAAATAAAATTGCTGGGTCATATGGCAGCTTTATTTTAAATATTTTTTAGGAATCTCCATATTGTTTTTCATAGTGGCAGCACCAATGCACAATGTCAACAACAGTGTACAAAGATTCCCTTTCTCCACATCCTCACTAGCGCTTGTTATTTGTTGAAATTTTGATGCTAACCGGTCTAACATATATGAGGTGATATTTCATTGTGGTTTTGATTTGCATTTCCCTGATAATTAATGATGTTGAGCATCTTTTCATATGTTTGTTGGCCATATCTGCATGTCCTCTTTGGAAAAATGTGTATCCAGGTCCTCTGCCCATTTTTTAATCGGATTGTTTGGGAATCTTTTTTTTGGGGGGGGGGTGTTCTTTATATATTTTGGATATTAACTCCTTATTGGATGTATCATTAGCAAATATCTTCTCCCATCCAGTAGGCTGTCTTTTCATTTCGTTGACAGTTTCCTTTGCTGTGCAAAAACTTTTAGTTTGATAGAGTTCCATTTGTTTATTTTTTCTTTTGTTTCCTTTGCCTGAGGAGACATTTCTAGAAAGAAATTGCTATGATATATGTCAGAGTCTACAGCCTATGTTTTCTTCTAGGAGTTTTATAGTTTCAGGTCTTACATTCAAGCCTTTAATCTGCTTTTAGTTTATTCTTGTATATGGTGTAAAAAAGCAATCCAGTTTCATTTTTTTTTTGCATGTATCTGTCAAGTTTTTCCAACACCATTTATTAGACTATCTTTATCTCATTGTATATCCTTTCTACTAGAAATTAATCTACTAGAAATTAATCCTTTCTAGGAGATTAATTGACCATATAAATGTGAATTTATTTCTGGATTTTCTATTCTGTTCCATTGATCATGTGTCTGTTTTTATGCTGGTACCATGCAGTTTTGATTATTATAGCCTTACAGTATAGTTTGATATCAGGTAGTGTGTGATGCCTCCAATTTTGTTCTTCTTTCTCAAGATTGCTGTGGCTATTTGGGGTCTTTTATTTTTCCATATAAATTTTAGGAATATTTATTCTAGTTCTGCAAAAAATGCCACTGGCATTTTGGTAGGGATTGCATTGGTTCTATAGACTTCTTTGGATAGTAGGGATATTTTAACGATGTTGATTCTTCCTATCTATAAGCACGATATAAGCTTCTATTTATTTGTATCTTCTTCAGTTTCTTTCTTTAATGTTTTATAGTTTTCCAAGGACAGGTCTTTTACTTGCTTGGTAAAATTTATTCCTAGGTTTGATGCAATTGGAAATGGGATTGTGTTCTTAATTTCTCTTTCTGATAGTTTGTTATTGGTATATAAAAATGCAACTGATTTCTAAAAATTAATTTCATATCTTACTACTTTACTAAATTCATTTATCAGTGCTAATGTTTTTCTGGCAGAGTCTTTAAGGTTCTCTCCATTTAGTATAATGCCATTTTCAAATAATGACAGTTTTACTTCTTACTTTCTATCTAGATGGCTTTATTTCTTTTTCTTATCTGATCACTATGGCTAAGGCTTCCAATACAATGTTGAATACAAGTGGTGAAAGTGGACATCCTTGTCCTGTTCTTGATCTTTAGAAAAACACTTTTAGTTTTTCCCCATTGAGTGAGTATGTTGTTAGCTGTGGGTTTGCAATATATGGCCTTTATTATGTTAAGGTATGTTCCCTCTATTCCCAATTTGCTGAGAGTTTTTTTTTTTTTATCATAAATGGATGCTAGATTTTCTCAAAGGCTTTTCCTACATCTATTGATATGATCAGATAATTTTAATTTTCCAATTTTTTAACGTGGCATATCACATTACTTGATTTGTGAATTTTGAACCAAATTTGCATCCCAGAAATAAATCCCACTTCATTATGATGTGATCTTTTTAACGTATTGCTGAATTTGGTTTGCTAATAATTTTTTGAGAATTTTTGCATCTATGTTCTTCAGGGTTATTGGCCTATAATTTTCTTTTCCTTTCTTTTTTTTCTTTTTCTTTCTTTCTTTTTTTTTGTAGTCTCTTTGTCTAGTTTTGGAATCAAGGTAATGTTGGTCTTGTAAAATGAGCTTGTGAACCTTTCCTCCTCTTCAATTATTTTGGTATAATTTGAGAAGAATAGGTGTTAATTCTTCTTTGAATGTTTGGTAAAATTCACCTGTGAAACCATCTGGGCCAGAACATTGTTGGAATATTTGATTACTGATTTGATTTCATTAGTAGTTACTTGGTTTGTTTAGATTTTCTGCTGCTTCATGATTTAATCATGGAAGACTGTTTCTAGGAATTTATCCATTTCTTCCACATTGTTCAATTTCTTGGCATATAACTGTTCATAGTTTTAAAAATGTAATTCTTTGTATTTCTATGGTGTCTGTTATCATTTCTCTTCTTTCATATCTGATTTTATTTCTTTGGGCCCTCTTTTTTTTCTTGATGAGTCTGATCAAAGGTTGACCAATTTGGTTTATCTTTTCAAAGAACTAAATCTTAGTTTCATTGATCTTTTGTATTTTTTTAGACTATTTCATTTATTTTCACATCATTCCTTATTTTTTTTCTTCTACTCATTTTGGGCTTTGTTTGTTCTTCTTTTTCTAGTTCCTTTAGGTTTAAGGTTAGCTTATTTATTTGATATTTTTCTTATTTGTTGAGGTAGGTCCATACTGCTATGCATTTCCCTCGTAGAACTGCTTTATCTGTGTCCCATAGATTTTGGATCATTGTGTTTTTATTCTAATTTGTCTCAAGGTATCTTTTGATTTCTTCTTTGATCTTATTTTAACCCATTTGTTGTTTTAGTAGTGTGCTATTTAGCCTAAATGTGTTTCTGTGTTTTCCAGTTTTTTTTCTTGTAATTGATTTTTAGTTTCATACCATTGTGGTCAGAGAAGGTCCCTGACATGATTCCAATATTCTTAAACTTATTGAGATTTGTTTAGTGGCCTAATATGTGGTCTGTCCTGAAAAATGTTCCACGTGCACTTGAAAAGAATGTATATTCTGCTGCTTTGGGGTGAATGCTCTAAAATATCAATTAAATCTATCTTGTCTAATATTTTATATAAAGCCACTGGTTTCTTGTTGATTTTCTGTATGAATAATCTATCCATGGTTTCAATGGCATGTTAAACATCTTTACTATAACTGTGTTACTGTTGATCTCTTTATGTTCATCAATATTTGTTTTATATATTTAGGTGCTCCTAGGTTGGGTGCATAAATATTTACAAGGGTTCTAGGCTCTTGTCAAATTGATCACTTTATCATTATGCAATGTCCTTCTCTGTCTCTTGTCATAAACTTTGTTTTAAAGTTTATTTTGTCTGATATAAGTATTGCTACCCCAGCTTTTCTTTCATTTTCATTAGCAGGAAATATCTTTTTCCATCCTTTTGCTTTCAGTCTATGTGGGTCTTTTGATCTGAAGTGGGTCTCTTGTGGGCAGCATATATGGGGGTCTTGTTTCCTTATTGATTCAGTCACCCTATGTCTTTTGATTGGAGTACTTAATCCATTTACATTTAAAGTGATTATTGATAGGTCCATAGTTATTACCATTTTATTATTTATATTGTTTATCCTTTTTTCTCCTTCTTAAAGAAATCCCTTTAACATTTCATGTGATACTGGTTTGGTTGTGATAAACTCTTTTAGCTTTTTCTTGTCTGAGAAGCTTTTTATCTGTCCTTTGATTATAAATGATAGCACTGCTGGATAGAGTAGTCTTGGTCGTAGGTCCTTGCTTTTCATCACTTCAAATATTTTTTGTCAATCTTTTCTGACCTGCAAAATTTCTGTTGAGAAATCAGTTGACTGTTGTATGGGAGCTCCCTTGTAACTAATTAACTAACTAACTGCTTTTCTCTTTCTGCTTTTAAGATTCTCTCTTTGTCTTTAACTTTTGGCATTTTAATGATGATGTGTCTTGGTATGAGTCTCTTTGGGTTCATCTTGTTTGAGACTCTGCACTTCCTGGGCTAATGTGTCTATTTCCTTCACCTGGTTAGGAAAGTTTTCCATCATTATTTCTTCAGTAGGTTTTCAATTCCTTACTCTCTCTTCTCCTTCTGGTACCCCTGTGATGCAAATGTTAGTACCTTTGATGTTGTTCCAGAGGCCTCTTATATTATTCTCATTTTTAAAAATTCTTTTCTTTCTTTCTTCTTTTTTCTTTCTTTTTTATGTTTTGTTCTGATTGCGTGTTTTTGATCCTCTGCTTCATTGAATTTATGGTTGATTCTCGCTAATGTAGTCTTCATTTCTGATTTGTTCTTTTTTGTTTTCTATCTTCATTTTTACATTTCCTATTTTTTTCTTTTTGTTTCCTATCTTTCTGCTGAATTTCTCACTCAGTTCATCTACTCTTCCCTTAAGTTCATTGAGCATCCTTAGAATCAATGTTTTGAACTCTGCCTCTGGTAGATTCCTTATCTCCATTTTTTTTCTGGAGTTTTTTTGGCGGAACATGTTTCATTGTCTTCTTATTTTGGCTGCCTCCCTGTGTTTGTTTCTACTAGGTAGGTCTGCTATGTCTCCTGGTCATAGTAGAGTGGCTTTATGGAGTAAGTGCCCTGTGGGGCCCAGTGATGCAGTATTCCTGGTCACCTGAGCTGGGTGCTCCAGGGGTGGCCCTTGAATGGAATGTGTGTGATTCCTTTTGTAGTTATGCCTTGATTGCTGTTGGCACATCAGTGGGAGAGATTAACCCTCAGGCTGACTGGTTGTGACGCCTGGCTGTGATTACAGTGGACGAGATGTTGTGCATGGGGTGACCCCACAGAATGACATTTACTTTAGCAGGGCTCTAGTGCCTGCCAACTCCATTCTTTGGGTGTGTTATTTGTGGAGTTGGGTGGGTGGTGCTCTGGTGTGATCTGAAGCTGTCTGCTGAATGTGTTGGTTCTGAGGCCTCTTGAGAGGGAGGAGACTCCAATGCAAGCCAAGATCAGCTGCTGCCTTTGCCTGGCCTGGTGCCTTTTGGTAGGAGCTACAAAGTGACCTACAGGTGGTTGCTGCTTGTGCTGGGCTTGGAGTTTCTTGGGAGAGCCTAAGCTATGAACTGAGGGCAGCTGTCACTAGTTCAGGGCTTGGGGCCATTTAGCAAGAGGTAGAGGCACACCAAGGCCAGATGCTGCTTGTTTAAGTTTGTGAACCTTTGAGAGATTTTAGGAAAGTCCACAGTGTGAGCTGAGGCTGGCCATTTTAGTGGCATTGCCTGCTGAAAAAGATTCCAGCTGGTGGGCAAGACCAACTCTTATTCTTCTCCTTACTGACCTTGTTTACTGCCATTTCCTCCACGAGAATAAAAGGTTCAGGAGAGCAGGGATTTTTGTCTCAGTGCAAGGGTTTAAAAATTATTTTCTTTAATGCTGTGTTTTTAATGTTTAAATAGTTTCTGGTATACAGTAGATGCTCAACAATTTACTTGGTGGCCATGGAGGGCAGTTCCTTGTGCTAGGATGGCTGGCTCCTGTGTGGCACTCTGCTGTTTCTTGGAGTCTGGAAGGTGAAGGTGAGAGCAGCCAGGCCTGGGTCCCAAGTCTGGGTGCTCAACTCCAGTTGCCTTGTGCTCCTCCAGTTTCTGAAACCCCTTTGCTGTGCAGCCTCTGCACCTGCCCATGAGCCTCCTATTTACCCTCAATATACTTATTACACACATATTTGCACAAATGTTCCCCGCGTCTGTTGGTCATTTGACTTTGCTGGTAGTATACATAAAAACCAATTTTGCTTAAACTTGAGGTCGAGTTTATTTGATTTTCCCTTTATAGCTTTTGGGCTTTTTTTTTTTTTTTTTAAATTCTGTGCAAAGCTCTCCACTCTGAAACTAAAGAATAAAAATGATTCATCCATGTTTCTATGAGTACTTTCATGGCTTCAGTTTTATAGTTCATGCTATCCCAAGCCGCCTGCAGGGTTTTCCAAGTTCATCTTGTGGGGTATGGGAACTGCTAGTGCAGCTCTGAGAAGCCTGGGCAGGTGCACTGTCTTGCCCACATCTTTGGGAAATTTTCCATTCCCCTCCAGGGCTTGGAAGCAGCAAGCACCACCATGAGGGACGTGTGGGGAGACTGTCCCCTTCCCAGCAGCCATCCCTTGTGGAGAATGATGGTCCCTAGGACCTCCTGAAAAAAATTTCCAAGTCTACCTTTTGCTCTTGGGGTCCTCTCGAGAGGGCCAAGGAACTCCAAGAGAAATGTCTGGGTTTGTGCCAGATGCCTTCCACCTGGCTAATGACTTGATCTGAGAAATGTGATTCTAGGTGGGTCAGGAGGAGGTCAAGTGGCCTGGACAGGGGTGGGGTGGGGCGGGGGAGGGTGGGAGGTGAGTGCTGGACTGTGGGTGATCTGGCTCCATTCTGTTTACCTTTGTGCAGTTTATCAGGTAACACCTGATGGCTGTTTTTATATATTTTATTTTACTTCTGGTGCTCAGGCAAAATATGCAAAGGATGAGATTTGACTGATGTTCGGAAAGTAGAGTGCCAGGTAGCTGCAGGACCAGCAAGATCATGCTTGCTCTGCCAGGGCATTTGGCGCTTCCTCCACTCGCAAGAAATTAGTTGTGGGTTGTAAGGCTGGTGCTGAGCTCTGGAAAGAGGGTGAGGTGTTCCAGGCAGGTCAACAAGCCTATGCTGGTGCCCCTTGGCCCATGGGTCTGACTGGGACTACTGTGAGGAACAGGAGATGATGTCCAAGCTTGACACCATCCTTTGTAGTCCCTGTGTTTGTACTTTCCATTCTCAATTTTTCTGAGTCTCTCCTGGAAGTGGGGACTGGATGTATGGTGAGGGCACCACGGCTTGCCAGCTGTCCCATGTGTATCCCGGTCATTGGAACTTTAAGATTGTTATAAGTTCCCTCTCTTGAGCTTGGGACCAGTCCTGGGTGGCCTAGAAGAGGAGGCATGTGGAAGGCGTTTCCTGCACTCCACGTCTAATGATGGGAACCGAGATGACCTGGGCCCACAAGACCACCAGCAGTGTGCTCTTGTTATCTTGGAGACCCATATCCATCCTGAGGCCATCTTTGTCACTGGTGCTGCATTGCCCTGTGATGATTTTTAGTTAGTTAGTTAGTTAGTTTGTTTGTTTGTTTTCCGAGCTCTGTGCGAAATGGTCCTGGGAGCATTCAGGCCGTGGAGTCTGAGGCAGACTTTGGAGGCCATCTACAAGAACAGGATTGTCCAGGTGGTGGCTCTGTGAGGGTGGGGATCGACTGCTGGAAGATAGGACCAGCAACTATGTGGGGAAGCAGCCACTTCCATCCGCTGCTCATCTGGTCTCTCACTGCCGTGGAACTTGTGGTTCCACCAACATATGAAGGTTCCCTCCACTTAAGATGATTCATCCACGATGTCATAGGCAAACTAGAAAGGAGGGTGCTAAGGGCCTGGCCATAGTCCTGCATGGGATCCAATAGTCTTAGGTGCCTAACAAATTTTTCTATCTCTTGGAATAGTGGTCTGACATGGGCCATCCTGAGAGGGTCAGGGAGGAGATTCTAAGCCCAGCAGTGGTTCTATAGGGTCTATGGTTGTTGGAAGCTCCTCCAGGGAATTTTAAGTCTCATTCCAGAGACAGGGAACAGCCTCTGCAGGCTCAGGCCTTGGAGAACACCCCAAGTTGAGAAATAGGACCAGTGGTAAACCAGAACAAGGTCTAGTATCCAGCCTGGTGGCAGTGCACCTTCGCCTCCCTGCTATTTGGATCCTTTCTAGTGATGATTGCACTATTTGGGTGTCACCTGGAGGCTGTCCCACAAGGTCAACCAGATGTCCAAATGGCAGTTAGGAGGAAAAAGTGAAATGTCTGAAGAATTTTTCTACTATAAGTGACATTCAGTATGAAGTAAACATAAGCAAGATGAGAAATCCTGAGGTTTATGGTATTAACAATTACCATTGTCCTTGTTACTCATCATTATTATAATTATTACTATTGTTTGCAGCTAATTATAAAAACACTGAATAAAATGTCTCTTCACAGAGTAACTGACTGAAGACTATGGAAGAGTTTCCTTATACCTAATTTCTTAAATCCCCTTGTGAGCAAGGGAACTCACCCCAACCCTTGAAGGCCTGACCAACAATCTGCAACAACCATCCCAGAAAGCCAGACCACAACTTCTGCTGCAATGTGCCTCAAACAGTCAAGGATTTGGTCAATGACTGACAGCTTCCTCATTTTTAATCCTTTTTAAATTTTAATCATTTAAAAATTTTGATTTTGAACCAAACAGGGGAAAGCCAAATATGTTTCCCTAAGCAATCAGGTAGAATGCCCATCTTCTAGTCAGCCTATCTCCTAGTCAGCTCACCTCCAGCTTCCCCATATAACAACCTCTGATCAGGACATGACTTTCTTTTTTCTAACCCAAAGCTTCCCACTCTTCTTCTTGCCTTTGAGTCTCTGCCAAAAGCAAATGATCATGGCTGACTCCTTTGCTGTATAAGGCAAGCTCTGAATAGCCAGTGCTTGTTCTCATTTGGGTGGTCCGTGTTTACCTCCACAGAAACTAGAGTAGAGTGAGAACAAAACCCTCAGGATAATATATGTTTACTGTGTTAATTCTTTTTTTAAAAAATGTATTTATTCATCACGCAATTTTAAAAATTGAAATCTAATTCACATATCATAAAAATCACCCTTTTAAAAGTGTACTGTTCAGCGATTTATAGTCTGTTCATAAGTTGCTCAACCACCATCATTATTTAATTCCAGAACATTTTCATTACCTTAAAAGAAACCCAGTGTCCATTAAACAGTCACTACTCTTCTACTCTCCCCACCAGCCCTTGGCAACCACCAATGTGCTTTTCAGATATGCCTGTTCTGAATAGAATCATACAATATGTGGCATTCATGTCTGGCTTTTTACACTTAACATCATGTTTTCAAGGCTCATCTATGTATCAGTGATTCATTCCTTTTTTCTGGCTTAAGAATATTCCATTCTAAGCTATAAGATTGTGTGTGTGTGTGTGTGTGTGTGTGTGTGTGTGTGTGTGCATATCCACATGCTACCAAAGTCCTTTTTTAAAAGATAATTTTTTAATTTTTCAGTTACAGTTGGCATACAATATTATATTAGTTTCAGGTGTACAACATGGTGATTAGACATATATAACTTACAAAGAGATCACCCTGATAAATCTACTACCTATCTGACATACAATAATATTACAGTATTACTGACTATTTTCCTTATGCTAGTCCTTTTTGATTATTCGTGGAAAATACACGTAAAATTTGTCATTTTAACTATTTGAAGTGTACTGTTCACTAGCATTAACTACTGCTTTCCTACCTGGCCTTGAATTGCCCTACCCACCTGTAACCACTAACAAGCTGAGAGGGCACCAGCCCAGTCATGCTGCCTTTCCTCAAAACCTTTCACACCACTGACTGACCAGGACCAGGACCCCACCTGTGGGTGCCCCCCACAGTGGCAAAAAGGGGAGCTGCTGAGAAAGAGAGACTCTGGTGAAGACTGTAGCCCCATTGAGGAGGACCAATGAGAATCTAAGATGTCTTCTTTCCTACCTCCCTACATTCCCTCCCTTTTTGCATATCCATCCACAGATTTCAAATGCACAGTTAATATTATTTGAGTCACACAAATCATCTCTGTATTATACAGGCATATTCAAACACATTCATGTCATTTAATTAACATAAAAGTAACCTGATATTAAAGGCCTACAGAATTAGTTATGCTTTCTGGGTCCATTGCTTCCATCACTAACACCTGCAGGGGAAATCTCCTATGGAGCTTTCTCCCTGCTAACATTTTGACACTTCTAGAGGAGAGGTCAAATCTGGACTTAGGTTTCCATGTAGCAACTGCTTTCATTTATGAAATATAAATCAGAGGTAACATCAATTAGCACCATTGTTACATGCAGTCATTGCTGAAATATTACATATTCTACTGACGCAGAGTGAAAAGTGACCCAGATTCACATACACCAGGGCTGAATGACTCTCCCCCATGAGTCAGCAGAGGAGGAGATTGCGTTTCCCATATCACCAAGTTTATCATCAGCGAAACGATTATTCTCACACAGCAGCCCCCAGATTGTGCATGGATTATTTAGAGGATATCAGATCTGGGACCTCATAAGAATTACCTTAGTCTTACAGGTATACAGACTTTATCCATCAGCAAAAGTATCCTAAAGTCAAAAGTTGTATTGTCAAATAGAATGACTACACATTTATTTTGAAGGCATTGTCACAAATCTACAGATAAGATGGGTAGACTGGTATTTTAACATGCAAGTGGGAAGGATGTGGACCTAGATGGCTTCCGCTGACTTCATATGACTGTGAGAATTAAAATGACAGGTGGATCAGTAAAGTGGCAGGTCAGTGACACTGTTACAACTATTTTAGGACTTGTGAATATTTGTATGAGCCTGTTCCAAAACCTTAACATGTAAATAATAAATTCACTTAATACTGCTCACAAAATAAAACAAAACAAAAACAAAAACAAACACCAGAAATCACTCTAATAGTGTCCGGGTCCCTAATAAACTTGCCAGAAATCAAATATGTTATAAATTATGTTATTTGCATATGGTTTAAGAAGATGTTTCCAAGGATAAAAGCATACTAATGATGGCTATATTACTATGACATAATGAAAGAGCGGAGTTTCCCAAAGTGGCTATTTAGTATTTACTAAATGCACTGAAAGAGCTTTAAAAATATACATGAATTATTATGCCTCACCCTTCACTGGACTAGAATCAACAGTTAGAGAAGAGCCAAGAGATTTGTATTTTAAAAACTCTCCAGGTGATTCTGACTCCACCCAGCTTTGGAAAGCAGGGCTGAGATCATCACATTCCCAACTTCATTGTGCATCAGAATCACCTGGGGTATTATACTGAAGATTCTGTGTCACACAGTTTGGAATGGGGCTTGAGATTCTGCATGTCCACAAGTTCCCAGTGGGGCTGTCCTTGCTGATCTTCAGACCACACACTGAGTAGCAGGTTGTAGAGTCCCTGTCTCTAGGTGCATATCTACCTGCCTGCCACCTTTGTGGTTATGTTGGGCCCAGGTATAAACTGCAGGGTACACCTTCTACCCCTTCAGTCCTTCCCTCTTCCCACTGCACCCAAATCTCTACTGGTGCTTAGACTTGTGTTTGCAAAGGAGGACTCAGCTCAGGGTTGGACCCTCCCTGTTGCTTCCTCCACTGTCCTTTGCAGAACTAGCATCAGAAGGAACTGAAAGTACACCATTTGTGGTGGATTTACCTGGTGTAAAAGGTTTAGGGAGACAAAGATGATAAAAGTCTGGAAATGTTCTGTACCACTGGTATTGAACTACAAAATAGTGGTGGTGTGGAGAGGAGACACAATAATATACAACATTATAAATGAGTACCTGCTCTTCTCTAACACATGAATCAAGGAGAGACAGCCTTTCTTTCTCACTAAAGCTCCAGAATAATAGAAACATCATTAAGCATATCAGCTCCTACAGGATAGGCCTAGCGAAAGGCCATTTTCAGCTGGTTTAAGAGGCCACTTGTGATCCATTGGAAGCCCCCATCCCAAGCACAGAATGGATACTAAAGGTGGTCTGCTTTGCTTGTGGTGGCTGGTTCAGCTCCCTAGATCCTGGGCTTCTCTTGATTCTCAATAAAAATGCTTGTTAGTTGAATACAGATGACTAATGTGGATATGGAAGCAAAAAAAAAAAAAAAATAGGAAAGAAAGAAAGAAAGAAAGAAAGAAAGAAAGAAAGAAAGAAAGAAAGAAAGAAAACGAACTGGTCACGAACCATGGGACTCTATCATCTGTGAAAGATCTGAAAGAAGATATATAACATTTAAATAAAATATATGACATCACAGGCTGCTCCCTTTGGGAAACTGCACTGTGAGGCAAAGTGTAGTCAGCAGATTTACTTTTGTGAATTTCCTGCACCATTCAACTCCCATTTCTCTCACTGTGAGATGTTAAAGATCCATACACTTGATCCTTCTCACCTTTGAACTGGCACTGGGGGCTGTAGCTTGGTTTCTAAGGCTGTCTTGAGCTGTGTGATACTGTCCACTAGGTTCCCTGGCAGAGCCATCCAGAAATGTGTACACACAGCTACCCTCACCTAACAGAATTTCTTTCTTTAGAACTATTTTTTTCCATAGGAAAGACTTTCAGTACACAATAGAGATGTTTGGTGTCCGTTCTAGAGTAGAAAAGGCATTGCACTAGGGGCAATGCAAACAATACTTGGCTGCCTGTACTGGTGGCTGAGGACAGCAGTCTGTGTTGATTCTCCTGCCTCTTGTCTCTACTGCCCCTTTCTTTTTAAAGTGGCTTTTAAGTTAATTGCCTCTGTTAATGCCCCAACATTCCCATTGTCCCAGGTGGATGTTTGAGCCATACCTGGGGCTACACCAGGTAACTGATTTTCCTCTGCAATATATGGCCTTCATCACAAATTTTCTCTAAAAGCATTTTCTAAACGTATTTTTTTAAGAAACTAGTAGAATTGGTGAAGAAAAGGATGAGCATTGGAAAAATCTAAGTTTCAGAGAAGTTGGCCACTGTTGATAAGTAATTTAGGTAACTGTTCTTTAAGTAAGTGAAGGGAGACTCCCAAAGGCCAGAGCAGCCAGGAGTCAGAATCAAGATCCTCACTTGATTTCCCCACTCACCTGAATACTCGATTTTAAAATGAAAACCCAGGAAAATGGCAGATTATGTCATTACTAAGATTCAGTATTAAGTAGTGGTGCTCTTTCACCAAAGATAGCCCTAATAGATCACCTGAGTTCCCCCATTTTTCTATGCCATTTGTTGTCTCTTCCTTCTCTCACTTGCACAAAGGTATCCTGACTGTCCATGAACACTCACAAGAATTGTTGCAGTGCACAGAAAAAGTAAAAGAAGAGTCAAGAGCAGTCACATTACTAAAAAGAAAGCAAAAGTCAAGAGTGTAGATTTAGGGGGATAAGTGTAGGTGTGGATCATGTAGGTATTTTTAAGCACAAGTGAATTTCTTAATTAAGAAGTAAAGGGGAAATGGTTAGTGCTCTAACAATTCCTAGCAAAAGCCAAAGCAACAAACTTTGCTCCTGTGTCTTCAGTCTTCTTTTCCTTTCATCAATAAAGAATACATATAGCTTTTGATGAAAGTAGATTGGGTTCTGGATTCTGAATTTCCCACAAGCGCCCAGGTAACGTCCATGCTCCTGGTTCATGAAACACACTTTGAATAACATAGTCATAAACCACTTGAGAATTGTTTTACTTGAACTTATTTTCCACAGAATCATATTACCACCATGATAAGTGGAGCATAGGGGTTTGTTCTGACCTCCCTTCTTTACAACCTGAAATATCACCTGAATGAGCTGAAGCTATAATTGTCCTGCTTCAGAGAGAGAGAGAGGAGGATCTGCAGCTTTTTTTCACACTGGATTTGATATGGTTTTATGTTCCTATATCAACCTCAACATAAAAATAAGCCCATTGTCAAAAGAATTTCAGAAGGAAAGGCTAAGATATCAACTATTATTATTTTTTTTTTAAAAAAAACATTCTGGAGTGATGTCTCCCATAATTAAAGTAGGTTAAAATGAATTATTTTATATAATAGCTTAAATGGCTCAGTTACCCAGGAACTTGTTTTATATTTAATTGATCTTGGAGGAATCATCAGAAACTCTTTTAGAAGTATCTACAATCACATATTCCATGAGTGCTTGATTGAGTTTACCATTATTTTTTCAAGACCTTACTGAAAAGTAGAAGTTATGAGGTGGGATAAGGAAGAACTATACTACAGTTGTTAAAAAATGGAATGGGCTGCCCTGAGAAGCTGCAAATTCTCAGTCATTGTGAGGAGTAGAAAGTGGGGATGGAGAAGGAATTTATATGCCAGACAGGGATGAAACCAGGTGGGATCCTTCCAATTCTCAGCTACTGTGACTAAAAGCATTGTCCACATTCCCAACCCATCTTGGATACCCCCACTAACCGCCAGCTGGTTCCTGAATGGCTCAGTGTTGATCCATCTGTTCTACTTCTGACACATTGAAAGAAAAGCTGGTGCCCTGGAAAGACCTTGGGCATGAAGTTAGGATACCTGGGCTCTAACCCTGCCACTTACCCTGTGTCACTCTCTACTTCTCCCTCTGGTCTCATCATTCTTGTCTATAAAATGAGAGGCCTCACTACTTCTAGGTGATCTTTACTGTCCCTTGATACACCAAGAGTTTTTGGGTCCTGAACGAAGTTGGCAGGCATCAAAAGAAACACATGTAAAACATCTGGGCCAGTGTGGCACCTGCATGGTACAAGAGTCCCTGGAAACAACTGGTGGGAATCTGGCCAAGAGATAGCCATTGCAGACATGAAGGGGAGAACAAATATGTTACAACAACTAGAGTTAAAACTGGCTTCCTGTCACCTCCTAAAAGGATGCCTCTCTTCCTTCTCACCATCTACTATCTACAGACCAGCTTCCCAGGTGGTAAGTTGGTGAAGTCTGTTATCCTCCCTCTGCAGCCCATGTGGACCATCTGTGTGGTATATCTATAGTTTGTATAAGATGGTGTACTTGAGTTCATGTTTGTCTTTTCTAGGTTCCTCCCACTGCTCTGGGAGCCCCTCATAGGCTGGTAAACTTTGCACATCTGTGTCCCTTGGCCATGCACAGTCCTGGCAGAGGAGTAAATGAGAGAAGGAGTTGGAGGCATATGAATGAAGAACAAATGTTTCTGCAGCAAAGACAGAGAGACAGGTAGTGTTCTTTCTTAAACATGAAAGGCTGGATACCTACAGCATACAAAAACAGGTGTCTGTTGAATAAAAGACCTAGTAAACCTTGGAGGACACCTGGATTGCTGCCACAGCCCCCAGTCATATGGCAGGCAAATGGTGAGCACTTCATGTCTCAGGCATTGTGCTTGGGTGAGACTTGAAGCCACCTAAATATCAGGAAGCTCCGAGTCTAAGAAGGAGGATGGATAGGAAACAAGATAATTGCCTTTTGACCTGGCAAGTGCTAGCAAGGCGGTAGGCTGACAAAACTAGAAGAATATAGAAGGAGATGTGACTCAGCCTTAAGGAGTTAAGAAAGGCTTTCAAAGAAGATGGCTTTTAGTGAGGCCTCAAGGGAGTACAAGTTCTGTAGGCTGAGAAGCTGGAGCCAGTGGTAGGGTGAGGAGAACATTCCAGATAAAGGGAACAGCACATACAAATGCAGGTGTGAAAGAACATGATATGTTTAGACTTAGTAAGGAACTTCAAAGACAGCATAGGCTGAGGGTGGCTGCAGAAGGTGTGAGAAGGAAGGAGGGGAGGCAGAGAAGAGAGAGAATAAAAGAGAGTCAGGGATAGATCATGGATGCCAAACTCAGTCTGAGGGAAAGGAGAGCCATTAAAATGTTAAAACAAGAGGACCGACACACTTTTTAACCATGGTTAAAAAGCTCACCATATCAGAGTGAGAAGGCAAACAGAAGGGCAGGAAGGCTGGAGCCAGAGGTCACAATTAAGAGTCCACTGAGAGTGAAGGTAAGAGATGATTTCTGCTTGAACTTAGGAGGTGGCAGGTGTAGAGAGGGAGCAAGTCAGAGAAATACTGGGTGATGTATAGAAGGAGGATTCAGAACTGCAACAAGATCAAGGCCAACTCAAGTAGATACATAAGAATTGTTAGCCTCATTTTTTTTTTTAGTGAGGAAGGAAGCTCAGAGAAGTCAATTTACAGAGGAATAAAAACCCTGGAGAACTGTAATATTCTCTTCACTTAATCTCTGTCCAGTGCTTTTTCCCAATGCGGCTCCTCTACCAGTTTCTTAAGCAGTGTTATTTGTTTATAAAATTAATTACACATCACTGTAATACAGTTGTAGTTATTGTAAAAAACTATGAAGTGTTTCAAAAGCAAATCTAAAAAGTTGAAAGAAAACAAACAACCCAACTCAATTCAAACATGGGCAAAGGACTTCAGCATTGTTCACAATAGTCAAGATATGAAGACAATCCAAATGTCCATTGGCACATGAATGGATAAAAAATGTGGCATATACATACAATGGCATTTTATTCAATCTCAGAAAAGGAAATCCTGCAATATGTGACAACCTAAATGAACATGAAGACATTATGCTAACATAAGCCAGTCACAGGACAAATACTGTATGATTCCAATTAATTGAAATATCTAAAACAGTAAAACTCATAAAAGCAGAGTATAGAATGGTGGTTGCCAGGGGCTAGGAGGAGAGAGAAATGGGTAGTTGCTTGTTATTCAGTGGGTATAAAGTTTCAGTTATGCAAGATGACTTCTTTCTAGAGATGTGCTATGTAATATCATATCTATAGCTATTAATATTTTATTGTAACATTTAAAATTTGTTAAAAAGGTAAATCTCATGTTAGTTTACTGCAATAAAAAACAATAATATCCACAAAAATGGGCAAAGAATTTAAAAAACATTTTCCCAAAGAATATATACATGTAGCCAATAAGCACATGGAAAGATGTTCAATATCATTAGTCATTATGGAAATGCAAATCAAAACCACAATGAGATACCACTTCATACCTATAAGGATGGCTATTATGTTGTTAAGGATATGGAGAAATTAGAACCCTCGTGTACTTTTGATGAGAATGTAAAATTGTGCAGCCACTGTAAAAAAAAGTATTGAAAATAGAATTACCATATGATCCAGCAATTCCAGTTCTGGGTATATATTCAAGATTTGAAAACAAGGACTCAAACAGATACTTGTACACCTATGTTCATAGCGGCACAATTCATAATAGTCGAAAGGTGAAAATAACCCAAGGTTCGTGGAGGGATGATTAGATAAATAAAATGTGATAAAAAAATACCCTGGAATATTATTCTACCTTTAAAAAAAAAGAAAGTTTTGACACATTCTACAACATGAATGAACCTTGAAAACATTATGTTAAGTAAAATAAACCAATCACCTAAAGACAAATACTGTACAATTCCACAATTCCACTTTTTTGAGGTACCTGGAGTACCTAATGATTTATAGTAGTCAAATTCATAGAGAAAGAAAGCAGAATGGAGGTTGCCATAGGCAGCGAGGAGGGAGAGCGGGGAGTTGTTTAATGGGTATAGAGTTTGAGTTTGGCGAGAAGAGTTCTATAGCTTGATTTGCAAATGTGAATGTACATATCATTACTGTGCTCATAAAAATGGTTAAGATGCTAAATTTCATGCCATATTATTTTACCACATTACTATAAATAAATAAATATTTTTTTACTTACATTAAGTTGAGCAAACCTTAAATATATAATGTCAAAATGTAATGTAAAAATCAATATATTCAAATTTCAAATAATTTTCTTTACTATTTTGATATTTTAGCTAACTCTTATCAAATTAGATTACAAAGTTGTTACTTTAATACCCAGTGTAGCAGTGCAGGCCTGGAAGAAGAGTTCCTACTGTTAGTACAAGTTTCTCTGGGACCATTTTTCTGTTCACCTGATGCTTGAGTTCATCTTCATTCATTGTTTCCTGGCAGGAATCTTTTAAAATCATCTTTCCATTTCAGAAGAACTAATTTATTTTACACTAGAAAATATGATCTGTATGTCTACTGAATTGATCACACATAAACTGGAGGACAGTGAAATGTGCTGAAAGCACCTGAAAGAGTGAGTTCCCTGCCATCTTGTTTGCATCCTGAGTCAACAATAATATTGGTCATCCTGGACATGTGTCTGTCACAGTGACTGAGATATGATACCATGGTCAATCTACTCTAAATATTTTAAAATATATTAATTATACCTTTTAAAAATCTTTTAGATTTCTCCAGTCTTGGACATTTTCCAGCTTTAATCTGAGCCTTGGGAATCAACATAAATTTCCCCTTCAAAGGGCTTTGATTAACATGCTTGCCCTTTTACCTCAAATCTGTTTCTCAGAATAATTTGTAGAACCATATTTTGAGTGCTTTTTTATTAGATGAAATGTATACAAGCAAAAAAAAAAAAGGTCTATTCTAAAATCAGCACTTTGGACACATAGCGTAAAAAATCAAGTCTTATTCACCAAATATGTCTCCTCTTCCCACTGGTCACACCATAGATTCCCATCTAGCCCTTTTGCTCCTAAGAGCAGCCATGTCGATGATTACTGGCCAAGTAAATGTAGGTAGAATTTACGTTCACCACACTCATTTGCTGGCCTCTGAAAACATCACCTTTGAGGCACTATTTTTCCCTTTCTAACTAAGTAAAACAGATCCAAACACCATATTTGAAGTCACATGTTGGTGATGAGAAATTCACAAATTGAAGGTAACTTGGTCTCTGAAATTTTTTGAAGGAAAGTCAACAAGTAGAGTCACTATTTGAAAGCCTGTGTTGAAGTAAAGATGAATTTGTACGATGTTCAAACAACTGATATTTTCATGTTTATCTGCTATAACAACTAACTTTAACTAATAGAAGTATGCAATAAAAAATATACTGAAGAAAAATTTCCATGAAAGATTTCATTTCAAATTCTGGAAATAGCAAATACCCTTTGAACATTTGAAAAGATAAATGAAAAAATATAAATTATAAGATTATTTATTTAAGAAACAGAGAGCATGTTCTTTTATCTAAACATTGTTTCAGAAATTCAAGATGTGCAATATATTTAAAATATATTTTCATGATTTTGTTTTTAAATATTTTATAGCAAGTTGAAAAATACAAATTAAGCTGGCTGTTTCTGACTGGGACAAATGGGGGTTGACGTTTGAATTGCTAGTTGCTCCTGCTATTTGACAAGATGCTGCCACCTGCCCAGGGAGTGTGGTGAGCAGAAGCAGAGTGACGAGAGGTGTGGCTTGTCTTTGTTTCTGACAACACTCTCATTTTGGGTTTCTGACATCAGGATCTTTTTATAAGGACACTAATACCCTATATCCTTATATTATCACATTTGGGGGAAGAATTTCAACATATAAATTGGGAGTGGGCACATCAGTCCATAATATACAATACTTGTACATTTTTGTTTTTTGTGTTTTTGAAACTGCTTTTTACAACGTGACCAGCTCTACTATTTTACAACATGACCAGCGATGTGTGAATAACCAGTTTCTCCACAACCTCCCCAGCATTTTCATACTATTCCTATATTTTGTCTGAGGCATTCTGATAGATGTGTCATGATATATCACTATAATATTAACTTGCGTTCCTATGAAAAAGCTAACATCTTTTGTTGTGCTTACTATCTTATATCCTCTTCAGTAAAATCTCTGTGTTTTTTGCCTATTTTGTAATTGAGTTGTTTGTTTTTCACTGTTACATTTTGAGGGTTCTTATAATTCTGGATAGTGCCTCTTGGTCAGCTATGTGGTTTAAAAATATTTTCTCCTGGTCACTCTGTTTTTTTTTTTTTTAATCCTCTTTAAGAGGGTCTTTCACAGAGCTTGGATTCTTAAGTTGGATTATTTCCAATGTATCCATTTCTTTTATGGATCACATTCTTGGTGTTAAGCCAAGCCCTAAATCTCAACATTTTTTCTTAGAATGTTTTTTTCTAGTCTTCTAGTTTTACATTTTACATTGAAATGTGTGATCAAGTTTAAGTTAATGTTTACATGAAGTGTGAGGTTGAAGTTAAGTTTAGCTCAAGGTTCCTTGCTTTTATTTTTTGGGGGTCATCATAGATATTTTAATTGTCCTACAACCATGTGAAAAAGAGGCCATCTTTACTCCAGTGAAATACTTCTATCCATTTGTTAAAATTCAACTGAGCAAATCTGTTTGGATCTCTATTCTGTCTCATTGATCAAAGTCTACCCCTTTGCCAATACCACACGGAATTTATTAGCTATAAAACTTTGAAATAAGGGTAACTTTACTTTTTTTTCAAAATATTTCAGTTAATCTAGTTCTATATCTTTTCATACAAGGTTTTTTTTTAAGAAAAATGAATATTTTTAAACCAAAGAAAGTTCTAGAACCTATTATTTTCATTTAACAAATCATCATCAACATTTTTCCGTATCTGTATCTATAGATCTACCTCATTTAGAAAATATAAACAAGGAATTCTAGGAAACATGGTGGAGTGAGAGATGTCCTCAGAACCCTTCCCTTGAAACAACTGTAAGCTGAACATCTAAAACTCAACAAAAAACACCCAAACTGCACACCACCACGTCTGAGCGTGGGATCTGCGCATAAGAGCTACCACAGGTCGTAACCCCGGGTGTCGGGTGGTGGACTTGGAGAAATAAAGAAGCTGCCTCTCGCAGCCATCATTGGAGCTCCCTGTAGAAGGAGGGTAGGGTAGAAGGTGTGGTGACTTCTCTTTGAGCCCGCCTGGAAGTGCTGTGAGTTCCATACAGCCAACAGCAGGGTCCAGTCATTGGGGCAGAAAGCAGAGAAGTGGGACGGTACCAGAGAGAAACAGTAGTTGATTTTTACTATTCTGGTGGCAAAAGTAAGGCTGAGCCGCAGCCCCCAACTCCCAACCCAAGGACCACTTCCCCCCTACCCTCCAAGACTGATCACCACAGAGCCCCATGGGGATCTGCGCAAACACTGCCAAGACTGTCCCTGACACTGACAGAGACTGAAACTGAGAGTAGTGAGTGTGATTAAATACCTACAAGAAAGTAAAAAAGACATTTAGGCTTTATATAAAGCAGCGATCCAAGAGGCTTAGACAACACCTACTGGAAATCAAAAGAAAAGCGCCTTCTCTGCAGCGGGCCAAAGAGCGACCTTTATATAATAAATCTTCTTTCTGGAAAAACAGCAGAATACACTTGCATTAATGCCCAGGTGAAGAAATAGTCCATTAAACACCATAAACAACCAAGGTGACAAGACATCTCAGAAAGAAAGAGAAAAATCTCCAAAAAAATAAGCTTACAGACATAGAAATATGCAACTTAAATGACGGAGAATTCAGGATGGTACTTCAGAAAAAAACTCAGTAGTTCCGAAATGAGTCATATCAACAATTTCAAGATGAGCAGAGCAAGGAGATTGAACACCTTCAAAAGGAATGAAATAGAACTTCTGGAGATGAAGAACACACTGCAAGAGTTGAAAATGAAATATCAAGCTTGGGAAATAGAGTCAACCAAATGGAGGAAAGGATCAGTAATATCGAAGACAGAAATCTAGAAATAAATCAGAAGAGGAGAGAAACCGAAGAATGAAAAATAATGAAAGAAATACAAGAACTAACTGATACCATTCGTAGAGGAAACATAAGAATAATGGATATTACTGAAGGCGAGGAAAAGGAGCAGGGACTAGAAAGCATTTTCAGACAAATAGTGGACGAGAATTTCCCAAATCTTAGGGATGAGCTGGAACTTGGAATTCAAAAAGACAACAGAACACCCAATTATCTCAATCCAAAAAGGGCTTCACCAGGACACATTGTATTAAAATTATCAAAAATCAATGACAAATATTGAATTCTCAGGGCATCTAGGGAAAAGAAGATGGTAACCTATAAATAAAAACCCATTAGATTATCATTGGACTTCTCAGTGCAAATCTTACAATGGAATCAAATATTTAAACTATTAAGTGAAAGAAACTACCAGCCTAGAATAATATATCCAGCTAAGCTTTCCTTTAGATATGAAGGAGAAATTAAGACCTTTCCAGACATACAAAAATTGAGGAAATTCTCCACTATGAGGCCTGCACTACAGGAAATACTGAAAGGTGTCAGCTCACTTAAAATAATATGACAAAAAAAGAAAAAAGAAAAAATATAATTAGAAGTAAAGTGACTACCACACAAATAGAAGCAGAGGAGTACAACTCTTACTAAGAAGAGGGCATTATAAACTTAAATAATAAGAAGAGAATTGCTATAGCAAGATAGCAATGAACATTCAGCATACACAGACAAATTGAGACAACAATGACTGAAAAGGGGAGGATTCAAAGATTCAGATTCACTAAGTGGAATGGAGATAAGGCACACACAGAAGAAAATGGACAACTGTATATATATATATATATATATATATATATATATATATATATAACTATTTTTTACATATTTGTAATGGTAATCACGCACAGAAGATTCAGAACTGAAGTATATAACATAAAACAAAAAGAACCAGAGGGAAAACCCACAAAAGCCAACCAAAATAAAGAAGATAGAAACACAAGGAAAAGGAAGCAATGGAAACACTGAGCTACTAGAAAGCAAAAGATAAAATGACTATAAGAAGACTTCATATTTTAACAACCACCCTAACTGTAAATGGACAGAATTCACCAATAAAAAGGCACAGAGTTGCAGAATGGATCAAAAAACAAAACTCAACCATATGCTGCCTTCAGGAAACACATCTCAGCTCTAAAGACAAATATCGACTCAAAGTGAAAGGGTAGAAAACAATATTTCAAGCAAATGGCATTCAGAGAAAAGCAGGAGTAGCACTACTAATATGAAACAAAATAGGCTTCAAAATAAAAAAGGTAAAGAAAGATACTGAGGGACACTTCATAATAATAAAGGGAATCATGTACCAAGAAGACATAACACCTATTAATATCTATGCTCCCAGTCAGGGAGCCCCAAAATATGTAAAGCAATTACTAACAGAACTGAGAGAGAAACAGATCAAAACACTGTCATAGTAGGGGACCTAAATACCCCACTGTCAGATATGGACAGATCATCCAAACAGAAAACCTATAAGGAAATAACATCCTTAAATGACACATTAGACCAACTGGGCATAATCGACATTAACAGAGCCTTCCATCCCAAAACAGCTGTTTATAAATTCTTCTCTAGTGCACATGGAACATTCTCAAGAATCGACCACATACTGGGACACAGAGATAGCCTCAACCAATATAAGAGGGTTGAAATCATACCAACCATATTCTCTGATCATAATGCTTTGAAACTAGAGATCAACTGCATAAAGAAATCAGGAAGAACCACAAATATATGGAGATTAAACAACAT
>CM053504.1:36138035-36281467 GCA_028627145.1 Eidolon dupreanum
TACTGAAGAATAACTGGATCAGAGAAGAAAAAAATAGAGATTAAGAGACACATGGAAATGAATGATAATGATAGCACAACATAGCAAAACTTTTGGGACATGGCAAAAGCAGTCATAAGAAGAAAGTTCATATCATTACAGGTCTATTTCCAAAAACAAGAATGAGCCCAGCTAAACATCCTAATGCTTCATCCTAAAAAACTAGAAAAGGAAGAACAAATGAGGTTTAAAGTTAGCAGAAGGAAAGAAATAATCAAAATTAGAGCAGAAATAAATGAAATTGAAAACAAACAAAAAAAAATAGAAAAAATAAATACAACAAAGCTGGTTCTTTGAGAAGGTTAATAAAATTGACAACCTCCTGGCTAGACTCACTAAAGAAAAAAGACAAAGGACACAAATAAACAAAATGGCTAGACTCACTAAAGAAAAAAGACAAAGGACACAAATAAACAAGAAATGAGGACAGACACCGCAGAAATACAAAGGATCGTACAAGAATACTATGAAAAAGTATATAACACCAAATTTAATAACCTAGAAGAAATGGACCAGTACTTAGAAAACTACAACCTTCCTAGACTGAATCAAGAAGATCTGGAAAATCTAAATAGACTGATCAGCAGTATGGAAATTGAAACAATTATCAAAAACCTACCAAAAAGTAAAAGTCCAGGACCAGATGGCTTCACCAGTGAATTCTACCAAACATTCAAAGAAGATTTAATACCTATTCTCCTCAAACTCTTCCAAAAAATTGAAGAGGAGGCAATACTTCCCAACACATTTTATGAGGCCAATATTACTCTGATACCAAAACCTGGTAAAGATAATACAAAAAAAGAAAACTACAGACCAATCTCTCTCATGAACACTATGCAAAAATCTTAAATAAGATACTAGTGAATTGAATACAGCAACATATTCAAACAATTATACACCACGATCAAGTGAGCTTCATCCCAGGGGCACAGGGATGGTTCAACATACATACGTAAATTGATTAATGTGATGCACTACATAAACAAATTGAAAAATAAAAATCATATGATCATATCAATAGATGTGGGGAAAAAGCCTTGGACAAGATACAGCATCCGTTCATGATAAAAAACACTTAACAAAATCAGTATAGAAGGAAAGTACCTTAATATAATAAAGGCCATATTATAACAAACCTTCAGCCAACATTATCCTTAATGGTGAAAAACTAAAAACCTTCCCTCTAAGATCAGGAACAAGGCAAGGCTGTCCATTACTGCCACTCTTATTCAATATAACATTGGAGATCCTAGCAAGTGCAATCGGGCAAGTGAAAGATATAAAAGGGATCCAAATAGGAAATGAAGAAGTCAAAATGTCACTATATGAGGGTGACATGATTCTCTATATAGAAAACCCTAAAGACTCCACAAGAACACTACTAGAAACAATAAGCAAATACAGTATAGTCTCTGGATACAAAATCAACATTCAAAAATCTATAGCATTCCTATACTCTAATAATGAAGTGTCAGAAAAAGAAGTAGGAAAAAAATCATTCCTTTTGCAATTGCAACAAAACGTATAAATACCTAGGAATAAATTTAATGAAATCTGTGAGGAACCTGCATAATGAACACTACAAGACCCTATTAAAAGAAATTGAAGAAGATACAAAGAAATGGAAAGATATTCCATGTTCTCGGATTGGAAGAATCAACATAGTTAAAAAACCCATATTACCTAACACATTATACAGATTTTATGCAATCCTCTTCAAAATCTCATCACCATTTTTTAAAGAAATAGAATAAAAAATTCATCAGATTTTTTTGGAAGCACAAAAGACCCCGAATTGTCAAAGCCATCCTGAGAAAAAAGAACAAGCTGGAGGCATCACTCTGCCTGACTTCAAATTGTATTACAAAGCGACAGTAATCAAAACAGCATGGTATTGGCAGCAAAACAGACACACAGACCACTGGAACAGAATCAAGAGTCTAGAAGAAAACTCATATTTATACTTATATGACAAAGAAGGCAAAAACATACAATGGTGAAAGGAAAGCCTGTTCAATAAATGATGCTGGGAAAACTGGAAAGGCACCTGCCAAAGAATGAAACTAGACTGTTGTTTATCACCACACACCAAAATTAACTCCAAATGGATTAAGGGCCTGAATATAAGACCTGAAACAATAAAATGCATAGAAGAAAACATAGGAACTAAACTCAAGGACATTGGACTTAAAGAGGATTTTATGAATTTGACCTCAATGGCAAGGGAAGTAAAAACTAAAATAAATGAATGGGATTACATCAAACTAAAAAGCTTCTGCTCAGCCAAAGAAACCATCAACAAGGTAAAAATACAACCATCCAAATGGGAAATGTATTTACAAGCAACACCTGTGATAAGGGTGTATATCCAAAATATACAAAGAACTTATACGACTCAATAACAACAAAAAAACAAAAAATCCAATCAAAAAATGGACAGAGAACCTGAACAGACACTTCTCCACAGAGAACATACAAATGGCCAACAAACATTTGAAAAGGTGCTCAATATTGCTCACTATTAGGGAAATGCAAATCAAAACCACAATGAGATACCATATCACACCTGTTAGAATAGCTATAATCAACAGGACAAGTAATAACAAATGTTAGAGAGGATGTGGAGAAAAAGGAACCCTCAAACACTGCTGGTGGGACTGCAAATTGGTACAGCCACTATGGAAAACAGTATGGAGGTTCCTCAAAAAACTAAGAATTGATCTACCATATGATTCAGCAATCCCTCTACTGGGTATTTACTACAAAGACTTGAAAACCCATATCTGAAAAGATATTTGCACTCCAATGTTCATAGCAGCTTTATTCACAGTGACCAGGACATGGAAGCAACAGAAGTGTCCTAGGTTATATGATTGGCTAAAGAAGCTGTGGTACATATATACAATGGAATATTACTCGGCTATAAGAAGAGATGAAATACTGCCATTTGCAACAACATAGATGGACCTCTAGATAATCATGCTAGGCAAAATAAGCCAGACAGAAAAAGTTGAAAATCACATGACATCACTTATATGTGGGCTATAAACCTAAAAACAACTAATGAACAAGACAAACAAACAGAGACTTATGAACATGGATAATGGACTAGTGCTTACCAGAGAGAGGTTAAGGGATGGAGAAGAAGGGAAGTGGTAGACAGGGTAAAGGCCATCAAATATAGGGAGGTTGGGAGAGGGTGAAATGAGTAAAGGGGAACAAATATACGGTAGCTGAAGGAAACTGGACTCTGGGTGTTAATCACACAATAGAATATGTAAATGTCAAATTATAATGTACACCTAAAAATTATATAATTGTATTAACCAATGTTACCCCAATAAACTTAAGGAAAAAAAAAAAAGAAAATATAAACCGAAACACAAATGGATACTATCACATTGTAGGGATGTGCAAGAAATTATTTAACCTGACTCTATCTAATAACTATTTACCTTTTCCTCAATTCTTAATACGTAATGCTGAAACCAATATTCTTATTACGCATGTATTTGCACAAATGTTCCCCACACCTATTTGCTGTCATTTGACTTTGCTTGTGGAATATGCGAAGATCACATTGTTTAAACTTGTGGTCAATTTTATATATCATTTCTAGGTATTATTTTATGCTTTAGAAAGATCTCCACTTCGAAATTATAGGATAAACAATTCATCCATGTTTCCTACCAGTACTTTCATGGTTTCATTCTGGCCGAGCCCTTGCAAAATTAACGAAGTCCTTTCGGGAGCCCGGGAACAGCTCTGTGAAGCCCTGGCCGGGCGTCCTGTCTGCGTCTCTGGAAAATTTCAGTACATTTCCGAGGCACGGAACCAGTCCTTGACGGCTCTGAAGTTGCATGGGCAGTGTGACTATTCTCGATAGCCATCCACGGGGGTGAAGGAGACCTCGTGAAAAAATTTTGCAAGACCCCTTTCTGGGGTCACGCCTGCCAGCCCAAAGCTCTAGGGCAAAGAAGATAGATCAAGGTGGGCAGGGACGAGGTCGGAGGACAAAGGGGAAGAAGGGGCGCTCTTGCGCTCCAGCGATCCGGACTCCGCTGACGTTTGCGCCTGTTGTCAGGCGCTACCTGGCGGTTGCTTTAATATAGTTTCTTCCCTCTGGAGCTGCTGGGAAATCGTCAAGGGATGGGATTTGGCCACCGCACTCACTACCTGCGAAGTGCCAGGAGGCTGGCGGCGCTAATAGAATTGTTCCGCTGTGCCTGCCATCGCATTCACGGGGATCACCCGGGAAAGTTGACTAGCACTCCTTGGTTCCCACACCCCCGGGGAGAACGATCGGGGCTGTCATGTGTTAAGACAGTGTCCTGACCCCAAATAAAGTCCCGCATGAGTCCTAGTAGTAAGACGGCTTTCCCTTCCCTAATATTTCCGTGTCTAGTTCTGGAGTTGGGACCAGCCCAGGTCATAGTGAGAGGCCCGGAAAGGAAGCCACGGCCTCGGCCTTGGTCCTTGGTAGAACCTGTTTCTTCCAATGTTTCTGACTTCCGTTCATGAGGTCCCTGGCTGTATGGGGTGGTCTGACAGGGAACCCGGGGTTCAACTGCATTCTCCCATGAGGCCCGATGATCTGAACTTCCAAAATGTTCCAAGTTCCCCCTTAAGGGGTTGTGGAGCGACCCGGGATGGTCGAAGAGAAGAGGCCCGCAGAGAGTGACCCGATGCTTTTCTCCCTTCCGATGGAGACTGTGACTATAGAGGCGAAGTCGCCGAGCAGTGCACCCTCGCCTTCCTGATCCAAAACCTGTCCCGGTATCATCTATTCGGTGGCATGACGTTGCACGGCGGTCCCCTTTTAATTTTCTAAGGAGCTCCGAGCAAAACGGTCATGGGGTTTGATTGCGAAGCCTCGGGCATCATGTGACTCTCCTATGCTCTCAGAGAATGACTTCTGTAGATTAGATCTGCAGTTATGAGGGGGAGAAGCTGTCGTTGCAGCCCTCCAGGGTATGTAGTTGCTATGGTGTATGCTGGTCACAAACCCACTAACCTACTCACGACCCCTCCATTGTGTGTGGACGTCAAGGTCATGGGTCATCCCCAGGAATGGAGAGGGTTCTGTTTATGGTCGCAATCTATCGTGGGTCTGGTGTCTGAGGCTCCTTGAAATTTTTACGCCCCCTTCCAAGGACAGGGAACGGTCACCATAAGCACATGTGATCAAAAGGATGCTCTGGGGCAAATGAAACGATCCCATGTGAAGCGAAATGAGGTTGGGCATCTGGGCTTGCAGTGATATTCCTTCATAAGCGAGCAATCCAGATCTCTCAAGGTGACGTTTGCACGAGTTTCCGGGTGCTATCTGGAGGGTTTTTATATGGGCTCAGGAGGTGGACCAGATGGCCAGATCGGTGGGATGTGGTTAAATACTATTGTGGATTATGATTGTTTGTTATAGTTAATTGTGGTTGTTATTATTATTTAAAGAAAAAAACACTAAATATGATATCCCCAAAGAATATCTGACTGAAGGTGATGAAGGAGAGATTTCAGTATGTAGAACTTTCTAAATCCTCCTGGGAACCTCTAGTTCTGATCAGCAATGCCCTGACCTAAGCAACCCAGAAAGCCAGATCTCAACCTCTGCAGCAATCAGCTCCAAATGTCAGAGCTAGATCAATGACTGACACTTCTTCCTTTTTAATTTAGAACCAAGTCGGGAAAAGCCAGTGTTCCCCTAAGCAATCAGCTCAGATGTCCACCTTCTTGTTAGCCTGCCTCCAGCTTCTCCACGTCACAACCCCTGGTTAGGACATGTCTTCCTTTTTTTCTACTACAAAGGTTGCTCACTCCTCCGACTGTCTTTGAGTTCCAGACAAACTTAAGTGGCAGTGGCTGACTCCCTTGCTATATAGAGCAAGCTGTCAATAAATAGTGTTTCTTTTCATATGAGTGGTCTCTCTTTATCTCTACAGAGGTTAATAGAGTGGAAACCAAATAAAGAACACAAGATGATATTTGTTTCCCATGTTAATTGTTTTTTTAAAATATATTTACTACATAATTTTAAGTTGATATAATTCACATATAAAATTCAGCCCTTTAAAATTTGCAACCCAGAGATTTATAGTCTATTCATAAAGTTGTGCACCATCATCACTATCTAACCCATTAAACAGTCACTTCTATTTTACCCTCTGTCCAGCCCTTGGTAACCACCAATGTGCTTTCTATGTCTATGGATTTGCCTATTCTGAACATTTCGAGTAAATGGAATCATACAATATGTAGACTTAATGTCTGGCTGGCTTCTTACACTTAGCATCATGTTTTCAAGGTTCATTCATGTTTTAGCATGTCATTCATTCCTCTTTTTGGCTTTAGAATTTTCCATTCTAAACCATTAAGATATACACACATACATAGACATGTGCTACCTAGTCCTTTTTGTTTTAATGTGGAAAATACACATAAAATGTGTCATTATACCCATTTTAAGCATATGGTTCCATGGCATTAAGTACTGTCTTCCTACTGAGGCTCAACTTGTTCCACCAGCCTGAAGCCACCATCAAGCCCAAAGAGCACCAGCCCTACCATACTGCCCTTTCTTGGGAACCTCCATGGCAACCACCAGACCAGGACTCCTCCCATGGGCAACCCCCAGGGTGGTCAAAGAAGGGAGCTCCTGTGCGGGGAGGGTGGTGGCAAAAGGAAAGGAAGAAAAGGAAAGGCAGATGCCAAAAGCTTATAGCACCTGCTATTCCCAGCTGGTCTCCCAACCAAGTACTAACCAAGCCTGACACTGCTTAGTTTCCGAGATTAGAAGCGACTTGGTGCTTACAGGATAGTATGGCCATAGACATTGGCAGCTACAGCTGGGCACCCCAATAGCCTTCACTACAAAGCCTTGCTATGCTAAGCTTCACTCACCAGAGCACTTTGGAGCCCTGGAGTCCCCAGGCTTCTGTAGACAAGCTCTTCTATCACATCGTCCAATGTCCTCTGAGTTGGGCCTTCAAACTGCAACTTCTGAATTCCCAGGAGATAGTGCATGCTCAGTGTGTGGCCAGTGGCAACAGGGCCAGCAGCAGCTGGAAATACTGAAACTGATTGGGAAGAAAGTCAAGTCTCTATTTCAATGCTGCCTGAAGCATCCATCCTTTTCTTACTCCTGAATTGCTGAATCTAGGCGTTCCACAAACACAGCTCTGTTGAGGACTGAGATTCTAGGGGCAGCACTAACAAAATACAACAAGAGCTGTAGTATTTCCCAGTGACCAGTGCCAGGCACGTGGCCCACCCGCACCTTGAGCAACTCATCTAGTGCAGCATTGCTGCCAGATTCATTTAAAGTTAGGAACAGAGGCTTCAAAGGCAACAGCAACTTTTCATAGGTCATGCAGAGGCCTTAGAACCTGGGTCTGGCAGCCTGTAAAGCTGTTCCTGAAGAACAGATGACTGCCCTTCCCATAACTCATTGTGCAGCTCCCTCACTCCATTTCTGGGATCTATAAGTGATAAATCTTGTCACTACTTCTTTTGTGTGAGTGTATTTGCTGCACCTTCAATCAAAACAACTCCAGGGTTTTCACTTCCCCCAAATGGGAGCTCATATGCTGAGGAAGGTCGCTGCTGACTATGTGTGTGGGTGGCTTGTGCCTCCACATACTACAGTTCACATTTGTATATTCTTAATTTAATACACCAGCTAAGGGCCCTCTAACACAGGGAATAGTGGGAGGGGCTGCAGTGTTGTCTGCCTCACCCACTAAAGCGGTCTTGCCAGTACAATAGCTTGTGCTCTGGTCACTCAGGGAGCCCTCATTTGTCCTCCACTCCAGAATACTGTTTGTCATTTTCTGCAACATCAGACTATGCGGCCTCAGTGTCCACATGTATAATTAATTGTACCTGCTCCCAGGGGGCTTTGTGAAGATGGGGAGGTCAGTGCACATCCCAAGGCTGAAGAGGGAGGGAGAAGATGATGGGAATCCCCACAGCAGTGGGATAATGGGGTGAGACATGTCTGAGGGGTGGAGCTCAAGGATGGAGCCACTGGTGAGGGATTTCAAGAAGAGAAAACAGTCATGAGGCAAGAGATATACTCAGTTTAGTACACAATAACTTTGAGAAGCTTGAGGTACACCCAGGCAGAGATGTTCAGGAGGACTGAAGGTGTGACAGAGGGTCAGAATTGGAGCTTGTGACCCAGTGAGATGCGGAGTGGGCAGAGAGGAAGGTGATTGAGTACTTCAAATAAGTTCATTAACTGAGTCATCAAGTTAGAGACCTGTCATGTTCATTTCATGGCCTCTTGGTGCCTAACAGGGAGGCTACTTAGTAAACATGTGCTGATTTGACCTAAATCTGTCTGTCTTTTCACTTTGAATCACCGAAATAGAATTTATTGATTTCAACAGATTGGTGACTCAGGCTCAGCTTAATAACCTAGGAAGGCAAAATCAAGAATTACAAATAAAAGCAAAATATAGACACAAGTCAAAACTAAAAATTCAGACTAAAAACTAAGAATCTCAGCATGTGCCCCATAGTGACCTGAGGACCTTAGCACTTGCTGTTCTCCCAGCCTGGGATACTCTGCCCACTATGTTTCTTGCTTCCTAAATGTCTTCAGGAATTTGCTTAAATGTCTTTCCTGATTTTATTTTTCTCCATGGTAGATATCACCACCTGACTTTGTATATATTTTACTTATTCATTCATTCATTCATTTATTTATTTATTTATTTATTTATTTATTTATTTATTATTTTTTTATTTATTTATCTCTTCCACTAGTCTGTCAGCTGCATGTGAATAAGAACCTCCCTCCTTCCCTCCTCTTGTTTCAGCCAGAGCTGTGCCTTTAGTAACTGTAACAGTCCTGGTACATGGTAGGACCTGGGTGAATGTGTGCTGGGTGAGTAAACACTGAGAGTGTAGTGAGGACAAGAGGCAAAATTAGATCCTGGGATAGCAGCTGCTCTGATGGGGACAGTGCTAAATATAATAAGCTGCTACCTCCTAGCACTGAGAACAGATGGGTGAGTGTGGAGGTCTAAGAGTCACAGAGTCATTTCATATCCTCCCAATATGACTTCCCATCTCCCTAAGAAATGTCATGCTCCAGACGGCTCTTACTAATAACCCTGACTTGGGGCAGAGGCTGAGCTGTCAATGTTTCCATCCCAGAAATACCTTAGTCTGCACTATGAAACTTGGGAGGTCTTCTTCTCCACCTTTGGTGCCTCCAAGTTTCACCTTTTCCTCGGTTCTCATATCTCCCAGAGAGTTTCTGAGTCTTCATTCAACAGACCAGCACCCGCTAAGTGTTAGCTACTGATGCTCGTCGAGCCATCATGATCCACCCAGGAAAAGTCCATGGTCTTAAAGAGTAGGTGGGGTCCCTACTGTGCGCCTATGCTGGGACTATTGCTGAACCTGCCTCATATTTGGTCTGAGTTTTCAAGGGTTGGACTCTGCAAAGTGGAGCTTGACTGTGCTTCCTACTTACCCACCCCACCCCTCTCCAGGCGAGAATATTACAAAGAGACAAAGAGACGAAGCCCAAATCTTGGTGCAATCCTTAGAGCACTTCACAACATAACCCAAAACACTCTTCAGACTTGTCTCTGGATGGTCCCAGCCAGCCCCTTTGTCATGGGCTGCCTATTGTCCAATGAACAAGAAGAGTTGTTTCATGTACTTTGTCTAGTTTCTAGGTGTTTATGGTAAAGACAAGCCCCACACCTTCATGGAAGGTGTCTAGAATGATCATAACATAACACGTCAGAAGGTATAAGTGCTATGAAGAAAAAAGCAGAGATAAGAGAGAGGGAACAGTGGTGGCAGAGATTTGCAGGACCTTGAAGCTACTGTGAAGACTTTTCATCTGGTTAGAGGGGAATCATGGCCAAATGCTGAACAAGGTAATGGACTCTGAATACTATGAAGGAAATGAAGTGGGTAATGACTAGTGAGGTTTGGGGTGGGGAAGCTGTCACTATAGATTGTATATGCAGGAAAGGCTTCTCCCAAGAGGTAGCATTTGAGCTGAACACTTGCATTGACCATGTGTTCAGTTTCTGTAAACGTGTTGCTTTAACATCTGCCTACACGTATATATCAAACAAGCCTGATTCTGGACCACCCAATGACATACCTGACTCGCCTTCCTTTGGCCTCCTGCCCCTTCATCACTGCCTCCTTTGGAGGAATCCTACTCCTGAGACTGCTTTTCAAATACAAACCAGCCAGTCCAGAAGCCACCCCTAACCACTAGTTTTATGGCTCTCACACTTGAAGCCACTGTCTTCCTGCCCCATTCACCTAAGGCCAGGTACCAGACAACCAGGGAAGCCCCCATATTCCAGAGTCCTGAAATTATTCACACAGTTAATCCTGAGCCTACTTCTTGTGCCTCACCCACATTTTTTTCTGAAGAAATTACCATAAAGGTGATTTTCCACAGTTTCCCCCTCTCCCTCTGCCTCCTGACCAAACTCAGTATTTCCCCATGTGGCCTCTATGACATAGTATGTCCCCTCCATTTGGAAACTATGAGTAATAAATTATACATTCAATGCCAGTCATCTCCTGATCTGTTGGCCTTACTATATCTCAAATTTCCTATTAATATACTATTATTAAGTCAGCCCTGATTAACAAGACACTTTGGAGACACTTAAGCATGAACAAATAAAGAACAAATGAATTATGCAACTTTTTACATTGTTCTCAATGAGTTTAATCTTTTAATATATATTAGAGTCCCTTTTCACCAGAAAATGGCAAGTTATGTAAATATGGAGGACATATAAAATTATATAGACAATATCTAACACCCAGGGAGTCCTAAATATCTGTCTCCTCAGGCCAAGTCTTGACCAGATCCCACATTCTGCCTTCATACTTCTTCCAACAAATGGAATTTGGCTGTTTTTTCCAAATTAAGCTTTTATTTATTTTTTCACTTTTTTTAATTTTTAATTTTCAAATTAAGCTTTAAAGTTATCAGTTTAGCAGGGAACTCGTTGGTTCCAAACTCATTTTTCTAGCAATAATCAAGTTACATCACACATGAGATGGCCTGTTTCCTGAGTTATTTAATTAGAATCTACTGATATTAGCAGAGAAAAGAGCACAGCATATTTCAAAATAAGTTACATCGTTAGGAAAGAATGGGGGCTGCACAAATGTGGAAAGAATAACAAGATGACATCTCTGTAAGATATTAATTCCATACTCATTTAGTCGAGAGCATCAATTTTCACGCATTAGATTTCCAGAAAAATACCTGGAGTGGAGAGTAGGTTGTGGCTGAACTTGGCTGTCACCAAATGGAGTGGAAGCCTGAAAATTTCAGACAGTTGTGGTTCTTGGAGAATCCTGACTGAAGAGAACCACACAGAAAAGTCCCCTCCAAGACAGCTGTCTTGATTAGGATAAGGTTCAGCTGCTTTACCAAAGGGCCCCTATGGGAGAGTGGCGGACAGAAGTTTGTATCTCTCTCATGTTTGGGTCTGAAGGCAGACAGGCCAGGGCTGGTCTAACAAGCTTCTCTCCCTCAGTACTGTCATCCCAGGAGAGTTGCCTTTGTCCGAGGTGGACATAGGCCAGGATGAAGCTCTTGGAGTTTACATTCCTAGAAGCAGGACAGAGGGAGAAGCAGAAGAGCCTGCCTCTCCCTCCTAGGAATATTCTAGAAGTCACACAAATTGCTTTCTTGCCCAACTTGGAGGGAGAGTGTTATGACATAGCCAGCCTAGCTGCAGAGGAGGCCAGGAAATTCTGTAGTCTTGAGCCCCTTGTGCCCAGTTAAAAGTCTGGTATTCAGTTGCTCTAAAAGAGAAGAGGACAGTGCTTTGGGAGCCAGCTAGACATCTCTGTCACACCCCATTTAATATTACCTCCCATCATTCAACCACCCTCTATCCCAAGTTCATGTTTTATGAAAGATTTTCCATCAGATAAATTACACTAAGTAATTGATAATTCAGGAATTAGCTGAAAATCATGAGCCAATAAGTGCTTTTCATTAGACTTACTAGCAAATTGCTGGTGGAAATCCACTACTAACTCTGAGGTTCCCTGTCCAGCAAAGATAACAAGGCAGGAAAATGGGAGAACAATAGCAAAGTACCTAATGGGAGCAACTAGGCATCAGGTGGAGGCTCTAAACCCCACGAGGAAAGTAACACAACATACAACCGCATTCATCCCCCAAGATAATGTTGCAGGAAAGAAAACATTTACAACTCAGTGAAGCCACATCTAAATTCTTAGAAAAAATTCTCCTCTTCTATTCTCCATCATTCAGAACCTCCATGGGCACAGCATCTGGACTAACATATTATTTTCCATATCTAATTAGCAAGGATTCAGAGAACTTGTACTAGTCAAGGTGGTGAGGATGCAATGAGATCAGCACTCTCAGTTGCTCCTCTGGATAATATAGATGGTTTCATTTTTTCTGGAACATCCTTTGGCAATACATATTAAGAAAATATAAAATGTTTATAGCCTTTGACCTAGTAATTCTACTTCTGGAAATTTATAGGAAGAAAATAATCAGAAACACTAACAGGTTTATGTACAAAATATTCACTGCAGTGTTATGTATAATGACCAAAAATTGGAAGCAACTTAACTATCAATAAGAAAACTGTAAAGACAATCAGGATGTACTATACAATAACTACCATATTATTTAAAAAATTTTTGTTTTGAAAGAGTTTTGCCATAGGGAAATATACTAGAGCTTTCTAATGAGGCTTATTAGACTTACTAGATTTCAAAGCAGACTCTTGAGTTTCTCCCTCAAATTTTGTGTCCTCCCCATCTTCTTTATCTCAGTAAAAAGCACCTGTCTTCCTAGTTCAATTCAAAAATCTAAAATTTGTTCTTAATTCTTTCCTTTCCCTCTCTTTGGATAGACACTTCCTCAGCCAGTCCTGCAGGGGGTACCTTCCAATGCCTCTGGGCTGCCCTCTCCCCACTTAATCTCTCCCCTCCCTACCCCATTCATTTTCTACTCTTCCATGCTTTCTCCTCCCCCCACCCTCTGCCAAGTTCCCAGTTCACAATAAGTCTTCTTTCTCAGATGACTACAATGACTTCTTCCTCCTGGGTCCCTGGCTTCTACTCACCCATTGAGCCCACTGTGCACCCACAGCCAGAAGCATCTTGTTCAGTGGAATTTGATCACGTCTTTCTCTGCTCATGGATGCCCTTCTCTTTAGAACAAAACCCAAAGCTCTTCATGTGAAACTGACCTGGGACTAATGAGGGAGATCAGAGGCAGCCACTGGCTTAACCAGCAAAGCTCAGACCTCACAGAAAGAAAAAGTCTCTTTAGTAGAGCATTCTGTCATTGGAACTGACTGCTGTCTTGCCCCTGAGCTGGGAGATGGTTAAATTAGAAAACACAGTCTATGGCCATGCCACCCTGATCGTGCCCATCTCCGTCTGATCTCGGAAGCTAAGCAGGGTCAGGCCTGGTTAGTACTTGGATGGGAGACCACCTAGGAATACCAAGTGCTGTAGGTGTTAAAAAATAATAAAATAAAATAAAAAATAAAATAAAATAAAATAAAAAATTAGAAGACACAGATCAAAATGCTCCAGTGGAGGTGGTCCTGGAAACGAGGGGTGCTGGTCTAACCACTCCCTTTGCAGCCTCACCCACCACCTCTGTGGCAGCATAACCTTGCCTGGCCATTTCCTGCTAGAATAAGTTTGTTCCTGACTGCCCTTCCTCCACCTCAAGGACTCTCCAACTAATATCAGTTGTTTCATGGCTTGCCAACCAAATAATGTTCTTCCTTATATCTGCAGCTGTGTAAGGATGACAAAACTGTATAAAACTGCCTGTTATGTTACAAGTGGGGCTCAGTCTTCGGATAAGAATCCGCTGAGCCAGTGCCGGCATCAATAAATACTGCTTCCTGCTTATAGTCTCGGTGTCCCATCTCTTCATTCGAGAATCCCACAACATTCCTGTGGGCTCATTCGGGATGCAGAGAGGGCAGTTTTTTTGTCTCCCTTGTTTTTGGGGTCCAGCTTCTAGGACGCGGGCAGACACGGACTCTCTTTGGTGCGCCAACAGGCCCCTTGCCTTTTAAGTGGAGAAATGTTTCTTTCAGTGACCTTGACCTTGAGTGGTCACCCCAGAAGCACAATGGAACATAGAGAGGCATGGGTACCAGCCCAGGACTGCTGCCCAACTGAGTGGTAAGGACCCCGGTCCCAGGAACAACCTGTCAATTAGAGGACAGAAGGGAAGTCTGATCCACTCCCGAGGTCACCTGATTACATTTGTTAGAGGAAACCGTGATCTGTCAGGTACATAGGGCAGAGAGTAGAGTGTGTTTGGTGTGTGATTGTATGTGACTGAGACGTGGCCTTGCAAAGAAGTGAAAGTTGAGCCCCTATTTGTGATTCTGTGGCGAACCTCATATGGTTTAGGGTGGTGTCACTGGATCTCTGTGAGGAGAATACTCCAGTGATCTGAGTCTGGGGTTTATACTGACCCACCAATTGCTAAGAGGTGTCTGAAAGATCTCCGTGAGGAGAGTGGCCAGAAATGGGCAAAGTGAATCTCTGAGTGCATGTGCGACACTGACCATGGGTGGAAGGATGGACAGACAACAGAGTAAACAGACACCTTAAGGTTGTATGCTTAAGAATTTCAAAAAGTCGGATATGGTTCTATAGTGTAGCAGTTAGCACATCTGCTTTACACACAGAAGGTCCTGAGTTCGTGCCGCAGTGGAGCCATGGTCCATGGTCTACGGCCATGCCACCCTGAACAAGCCCGATATCTGATCTCGGAAACTAAGCAGGGTTGGGCCTGGTTAGTACTTGGATGGGAGATCACCTACGAAGACCAGGCATAAATAATAATAAATAATAATAATAAAAGAATTTCAAAAAGTATTATCCAGACATTATTGAGTTCCACTCACCCTACAGAAACTTCGCACCCTTTGTGAGATCGATTGGCCCTCTTTTGGCATTGGATGGCCAGCAGAGGGAGCTCTTGATAAAGAAATCATTGCAAAGGTCTCTCAAGTCATTACATGTCAATCTGGTTACCCGGACCAATTCCCTTATATCAATTCTTGGGAGGCAAGAGTTCTCACCAAATCCCCTTAGTTGAGAGTCTGTCTAGAGGAGAACTGTAGGGTCCTCCTAGACCAAGCTTTGGCACCCTCCCAAGGTCAGTTGAAAGAAGAGAAGCCTGTGCTGCCAGCACTAGGCCAGACAGAGCTCCATTCTGCTAGGTCCCCAGAAGCCTATGGTCCAAATGATAGTCAGGGGCCGACTTTTTGTCTTTATGGTTGACACCAGAGCTAAACACTCAGTTGTAACTTGGCCTGTGGGCTCCCGTTCTCAAAGACAAGCTACTATTATGGGAGTAACCAGGGAACAAGTCTGTTGCCCCTTCCCACAGCCCCGCCGGTGCAACCTAGGAGGACCAGAAGTCATCCATGAATTCCTATATCTGCCCGACTGCCTTGTGGTACTGATGGGACAAGACCTTTTAAGAAAACTACAGGCTCAAATTACCTTTGACACACATGGCCAAGTAGCTGTAACCTTAGGGAGGCCAGAAGCAAAGATCATGTCGCTCATGGTTCCCTAAGGAGAAGAGTGGCGTCTCTATAGTCTCACGGAAGGATCCCAAGGGACCCAAGCTCCCCTTCAAGTTGCCCGGAGTGTAACCTGAAGACAACCCTCCAGGACTGGCCTGACACATTCCTCCAGTAGTGGTAGAGTTAAAACCAGGAACTGAGCCAGCCCACCAAAAACAGTATTTCATCCCTCATAAAGCACAAGTGGGGGATCCAAAAACATTTAGAGAGACTTCTGAAATATGGAATTCTTAGTCCCTGTCAGTCATCCTGGAATACACCTCTCCTGCCAGTTCAGAAGGCAGGGACCAATAAATACTGGCTGTTCCAAGATTTATGAGCAGTCAACCAGGTGACTGTCACCCTGCACCCTGTCATCCCCAAGCCATATACCCTCCTAGGCCTCATCCCTGCTGTGGCAGCTTATTTTACCTGTCAGGACCTCCATACAGCTTGACTCTATCACCCAGGGCTGGCTACCCAGCTTGTGAGCATTAGCTGCCATGGTACTAGTGTCAGAGGCTGACAAACTGACTATGGAGCAAGAACTGACAGTTTGCGTACTGCATTTAGCAATGACATTACTAGAATACAAGGGACAATATTGGCTAACTAATGCCCAGACAGTCAGAATCTAAAAAATGCTGTGTGAGAATCCACACATCTGCCTAGAGGTAGTATGAACCTTGAACCCAGTCACCTTGCTACTCATTGGGCCCAGCCAGCCAGACCACAATTGCATTGAAGTCATAAACGAAGTGTTTTCCAGCCAACCCAACTTGACAAACCACTGATTGTAAAGCTTTGTGAGGGGAGTGAAACGCCTTGCAGGATATGCTGTGGTGACCCTACATTCTACCATTGAGGCAAAACCTCTGACTAGGGGAACTTCAGCACAAAAGGTAGAGCTCATTGCCTTGACCCACACCCTTCAGCTGGCAGCAGAAGTGTGTGCTAACATATACACTGACTCTAAATATGCCTTCACCACCCTCCATGTATATGGAGCCCTGTACAAAGAGAAGGGTCTAATCAATTCTAGGAGAAAAGACATAAAATGTGAAAGGAAATTCTAGAACTCTTAGATGCTGTGTGGGCCCCCAAGAAAGTAACAGTGGTGCACTACAGAGGACATCAAAAAAAGGACACTGTAATAACCTGGGGCAACCACAGGGCAGATCATGTTGCCAAATTAGCAGTGGCCAAAGAAATGGCCAGCCCTATGGCTCTAACCGCTTCCCTGTTTCCTAGTCCCTTAGCCTAATGGGACACCAAATACTCACCTCAAGAAGAAGACTGGTTTAAGACTGAAGAGGGAAACCTCCTTCCCGGTGGATGGTAGAAGTTCAAGGACGGGCGAATTACAGTCCCCAGCTTTTGTCAAGCAGTTTCACCCAAGGACTCACCTTGATTGCACTGTCCTAGAAACCACTCTGAGCCAGTACTTCTATGTCCCCCAGCTTTCTAGCATCTCCTGAGTGGTGTGTGATTGGTGTGAAGTCTGTGGCCACAACAACCCCAGGCAAGGGCCATGTGTCCCACCGGGGGTCCAAAGTGTTGGTGGCACCCCCTTTGAGGAACTCGAAGTAGACTTCACTGAAATGCCTCAATTATGGGGCCTCAAGTATCTTTTGGTCTTTGTATGCACCTATTCTGGTTGGGTAGAGGCTTATCCCACCCGGACAGAGAAGGCCTGAGAAGTAGCCAGACTGCTCCTCTGAGAAATTGTTCCACGATTTGGCCTACCAATTACCATTGGCTCAGATAATGGGCCAGCCTTTGTAGCAGAAATAATGCAGCTATTTAAATGTTAAATGGAAATTGCATACCGCCTATCGACCACAAAGTTCAGGGCAAGTGAAACACATGAACAGGACCCTTAAGACTCAGTTAGGAGAACTGTCAGGAGACACATCTTCATTGGGATGAAGTCCTTCCCATGGTATTATTAATAATCAGGTTGGCTCAAAACAAGAAGACTAGGTTCTCCCCTTACAAGATCCTGTGTAGGCAGCCACCACCACTCATCAAAGGAATACAAGAAGATCTCAAGGAAATAGGTGAATTGATTCTGAGACAACAGCCTTAGGCCCTAGGGACCACCTTCCAGATTCTCAACCAATGGGTTAGGGAAAGGCTCCCTGTCAGTTTAACCACTGAACTTCATTCCTTGAAGCCAGGAGACTTGGTCTGAGTAAAGGAGTGTAACATTCAGTCCCTAAAACCTATGGAGAGGCTCCTTTACTGCTATTTTGTCTGCCCCCACTGCAGTTAAGGTTGCTGAAATAACGTCCTGGATACATCACAGCAGACTTAAACCTTCAGCTGCAGAGTGGGAATGTGTTCCAGACTCTTCTGAGCTCCCCAAGGCAACCCTGTGGAAGAAAACACCAGCTGTGCCAACAGACCGAATGTAAGACGTCAGGCCCGCTTTTGTTACACCAGAAGCTGACCCATCTACACGTGGCAGAAGCCTGAGGGTGACATCTCGTCAGGATAGCACCTTCAAAGACTCTTTTCCTTCTCCTCCTACTCTGACACGTGTATGGCACCAGTCTTCCCACCTCTTCCCCTTGTACCCATTGCATGCAAAGGTACAGGATAGGGTCCAACATTGCCACCAGTTTCACTTCCATAACTGGCCTACCCATAGGGTGTGCCCTAAATGCATTGGAGCCCCTTCCTGATGAGGATAGGGGAAAAGCCTGACTCCTATCTTATAGTCAGGAAGCTCAGCTGCACAGGTAAGTGACCCCTAAGCTGCTTTGTGGCCCACAACCACGTCACTTCTGTGACCACCCTTGTCTTCCCTGCCAGAAATGGTTTTACAAGACCTCGTTATCCTATTGTGGACCTCTTGGTCATAATTAGCACAGGCCACAGGACCCAAAGCTCCTCTCAGTCTTTCTACAAATGTTAGGTAATATCAGTATAGGAAAGTAATGCAATTTTTGCCTTTCTGCCCTGCAGTACGGCTCATAGCCTTTCCCCTTTGGAACCACATTTGTGCTGTCGGGAGTTCCTGTGATAATTCTCTTATGTAATTTTTCCATTAGTTGTTCTGATTAAATCAAGTACTACATTACTACATGCTTCTTAAACTAGGGGATGCACAATCCTAGTTCTGTGCAAGGAGAATGCAAAACAGACTCTCTGATGCATCTTTCTGGAGCATTGATTTTTATTACAAAATTTGAAAGAACCCAGCACTTTATTAAAAACTGCTCCCCCAAACATGGAAGAAAAGTCAGAGAAAGGTGGGGTAGGAGAGAAAGGTCCCAGGAAATAATGTCCAGTATCACCCATATGGGGGCTGCGGGGTGGATCTGAAGGGCAGCCTCTTCTCTTGTACTACAGGGGCTCCAGGCCATCCTCCAAGCTCACCAGGTATTTTGAATATAATGCTTCTGAAAGCCACAGAGATGCCGGATATCCTCCTGATTTGAATTGCAGAGAACCCTTGCAGTTTGCAGACCTACACTGTCTACTGGACCAAGTGTCCTTGCCTGGGGGACCTTGCACACATGTGTATTTCTTGCATTGCTCCCACTCGTAGCTGTTTGCACCCAACTTCTAATTGATCTCCTGCACCACATTGCCAGTCTCCCTAGAGCTCAGCATCTTCTTGCTCTCCATTTAAATTGCAAGGAGTGTAGCTTCACTTCCCCACAGTTTTTGTGGCTCTACCTTTGCCATCCACCATGAGCTTAAACTGGCTTTATTCTATTATGTTCATTATGCTGATTCTTGCTGGGTGGCCTAAAGCAGAGGTGTCTTAGGATAAAGTTCAAAATTCCCCCAACCACTCCCTGCCAGTCCTGGCTATGGCCAGAAGGAGAAGCTAGGGTCACACCAGTAGGATGCCCAACATAGAGGGAATTTCCATTACAAGATACGTCCGGAGACAGTTCATTCTCTCTGAGGCTCCATCGCTATTGCTGCTGCTGCTGGTGCTGTAGAAGGAGGGGGAGGCCCCAAGGCCATGCCAGGGGGCGGGGCTGGGGGTGGTAGTTCTCAATTCCGTGTTGTTATGGGGGACTATTAGGATTTTTGGACTTCTGCTCTGATTCCTGGTCTTCAGGCCACTGGTTTTCTACCTTACTGATCCAGGTGGGAATAGTAAGCTCACTACAAATTAATTTTATTGGCTGAACCTCATGGATTGGGTAAGGTCTGTGGCTATAGGGTTCAGGGGAAGGAGAGGGCCTTACTGTGATGGTGTGGCCCTCCACCTTGGTTTTCTTGGAGCTCAGGATCAGATACATGACCATCACACTGTCATACCTCCTGCTACTTAATGAGGCCTAGATCTGGTCCCACTCCAAGTCCCTGGTTATCATGATATCTGTCACCTCGGGGCCCTTTTCATCACAAGGTAGCTCACTGTAAGGTCTGAGTTTGTCCTCCTGGCCCATGTTCATCCATAGATCCTTCATTATTTCCTCTAAAGTTTCTTTGCTGCTGGGGTTGAGGATCATCAATTTCTGCAAGAGGTTTTCACATTCAAATGACAAACAACGACAACGACAACAACAAATGCTGCCACAGCTCCCAGAAATGTCTTCTCCCACAAAAGGCAGGATCCAATGGCCATGAAACACAGAACAACTCCCAGGCTCCACATATCCTCTGTGGGGCCATCGTAGTTTTGGCCCTGGAAGAGTTCTGGGCAGCATAAGGTGGGGCTGTCACAGTAAGTATTCAATTTAAGGCTGATAAACTTGTTATTGAGGCGAAAGTCTACAACTTTTATATTCATCTTAGCATCAAAAACATGTTCATTGGCTTCAGGTCCCTATGGACAATGCCCTTCCGATGGTAGTACTATACAGCAGATGCTACCTGCCAGAATTTGCCTCAGGCCTCTTTCTCTATTATATAGCCATGGTCCTGCAAATAATTAAACGTGTCTTCCTGCTAACATACTTTGAGACTAAGAAGAATGTTTCTGCTGAGTCAATCATACAGAATAATTTTATAATATTGGTGGCCTTCATGCTCTGGAGTTTGCAGAAAAGTCTCTGGAAGCTAGAATAGCTCTAATGATGACCTTTCTGAAAGAAAGATAGCCTTTATCATATTTATCCCAATATGATCTTCAACAGATTTTTCATTATAAACTTTGGAGTCCCAATGGCAGCAGTTTGATGATCTGTTCAAAGTATTGAAGGAAAAAAGATGTCAATCAAGAATCCTCTATCTGGCAAAACTGTCTTTCAAAAAGGAGGGTGAAATTAAGACACTGAGGTTTTTACCACTATACCTTCCCTGCATGAAAGGAGTCCTTTGGGTTGGAATAAAAGGACACTAGACAGTAACTCAAAGCCTTATAAATAAATAAAAATCACTAGTAAAAGTAAATATACAAATAATTATACAAGCTGGTACAATTGTAACTTTGGTTTGTAGCTCTACTTTTTGTTTTTTACATGATTTAAGAGATTAATGTATTTTTAAATCCAGTTATTAGTCTATTTTTTTTGAACTCACAATGCATAAAGATGTAATTTTGTGACACCAGTAACTGAAAGGGGTAGGATCAGAGCTGTATAGGAATGAAATTTTGTATGTTACTGAAGTAAAGCTGCTATAAATTCACATCAGAGAGTTATAACTTTATAATGTTACATAGCCATGAAATATACACAAAAGGAAATAAAAAAACTTAAACATTTCACTATAAAATTAACTAAACACAAAAGACAGTCATGTAAGAAATGAGGAACAAAAAAGCCATAAGGCATATAGAGAGCAAACAGCAAAGTCAATGAGGTAAGCCCTTCTTTATCAGCACCTTATTTTTTAATTTTTATTTTTTATTAAAATTATCAGAGTGACATTGGTTTATGAAATCAAATAGGTTTCAAGTATACAATTCAATAAAACTTCATATTTATACTGCATTGTGTGTTCACCAGCCAAAGTTAAATTTCCTTCCGCCACCAAATGTTTGATCTATTTTATCCCTATCTACCTCCCCTTACCCGCATTTTCCTCTGGTGACCACTAGTCCACTGTCATGCCCATCAGTCTCTGTTTGTTTGTCTTGTTCATTTGTTGCTTTCAGTTTTACGTCCCACATATGTGTGAAGTTATATGTTTCTCAACTTTTTCTGTTTGACTTATTTCGCTTAGCATGATAACCTCAAGATCCATCCATGTTGTTGCAAATGGTAGTATTTCATCTTAGCTTATGTCTGAGTAATATTCCATTGTATATATGTACCACACCTTTTTTATCTAGTCATCTATTGATGGACACTTTGGTTGCTTTTGTGTCCTGAACACTCTGAATAATTTTGCTATGAATATCGGGGTACATATATCTCTATGGATAAATGTTTTCAATTTGGGGGGTAGATACTCAGAAGAGGGCTTCCTGGATCATATGGTAATTCTATTCTTAGGTTTTTTGAGGAAACTTCATAGTGATTTCCATAGTGGCTGTACCAATTTAAATTCCTACCAGCGGTGTATGAGGGTTCCTTTTTCCTCACAACCTCTCCAACACTTATTATTTGTCCTGTTGATGATAGGCATTCTAACAGGTGTGAGATGGTATCTCACTGTGGTTTCGATTTGCATTTCCCTAATAGCTAGTGAAGTGGAGCATCTTTTCATGTCTGTTGGCCATTCATATGTCTTCTTGGGAGAAGTGTCTCTTTAGGTCCTCTGCTCATCTTTAATTTTTTTTTATTGTTGAGTTAGTTGTATGGGTTCTTTAAATATTTTAGAAATTAGGCCCTTATCAGAGGCATTGTTTGAAAATATATTTTCCCATTTGGATCGTGGCCTTTTTGTTTTGTTAATGGTTTCTTTTGCTGTGCAAAAGCCTTTTAATTTGATATAGTCCCATTCATTTATTTTTGCTTTTACTTCCCTTGACTTTGAGGTCAAATTCACAAAATCCTGTCTAGATCCAAAGTCCATGAGTTTAGTACCTATGTTTTCTTCTATTTGATTTATTGTTTCAAGTCTTATATTCAGGTCCTTAATCCATTTTGCATTAATTTTGGTGTATAGTGATAGACAACAGGCTAGTTTCATTCTTTTGCAGGTGGCTTTCCAATTTTCCCAGCATCATTTATTGAAGAGCTTTCCTCTCTCCATTGTATATTTTTGGCTCCTTTGTCAAAAATTATTTGCCCATATAAATATGGGTTTTCTTTTGGACTCTTGATTCTATTCCAGTGGTCTGTGTGTCTGTTTTTCTGCCAATACCATTCTGTTTGATTATTGATGCTTTGGCATATAAATTGATGTCAGGCAGAGTGATTATCTGTAATTAAATGGATTAAACATTCCAATCAAAAGGCAGAGATTGGCAGAATGGATAAAAAAACACATGATCCAACTATAGATTATCTATAAGAGATTAACTTTAGATCTGGAGACACAAAAAGGTTGAACTTGGCAGGATAAAAAAAATAATCAAAAGAGGCCAGGTGTGGCTACATTAATGTCAGGCAAAATAGACTTTAAATCAGAAAAAGTTACAAGGGAAAAGGACATTGCATATTAATAAAAGGCTCAATACAGCAGGGAATATAACAATTACAAACATTTTCACAAACCATCAAAATATCTGAAGTAAAAATAGACAGAACTGAAGGGAGAAATAGAAAGTTCTACAATAATAGTTGGAGCCTTAAATAACCCACTCTCAATAATGAGTAGAACAATGAGACAAGTGATAAATGAGGTAACTGAGGAATTGAACAACGCAATAAACCAACCAGATCTAATTGATATACACAGGACACTACATGATAACAGAATACACATTCTTAAGTGAACGTGGGACATTCTACAAGATAGACCATACGTTAGGCCATAGCTCAAGTCTCAATAGATTTAAAAGATAGATATCACACAAAGTATCTTTTCTAACTACAGTGTGATGAAGTTAGAAAGAAAATAAGAGAAGGAAAAGTGAAAAGTTTACAAAATTGTGGAAATTAAATAGCACATTCTTAAAGAACCAATGGTTGAAAGAAGATATCACAAGAAAAAATTGTAAAATACTTACAAAACAAAAACAACATGCCAAAACTTACGGGGCATAGCAAAGCAGTACTCACTGAAATATTTATAGCTATAAATGCTTACATTACAAAAGATCTCAAACCAGCAATCAAACTATACAACTTAAAGATCTAGACAAAGTAAAACTAAACCCAAAGCTAGCAGAAGGAAGGAAGTAATAAAGATTAGAATAGAGATAAAATGGAAAACAATAGCAAACTAAACTAAAAGTTGGTTCATTGAAAAGATTAACAAAAGTAACGAACTTAGCTAGATGGACTAAGAATGAGACAACTCAACTAAAATTGGAAATGAAAGTAAGCATATTACTACTGACACTGAAGAAATTAAAAGGATTATAAGAGAGTACTGAGAGAGGATTCTGTGAAGATGGCAGAGTAGGAGGGAGGAGGAAACTGTCTCTACACTTAGAAAACAATTGCACTGGCAGGACCTGTGCGATAGACCTATTCTGGAACTCTGGAATCTACTGAAGCTTGCAACTTCCAGAGGAATCCTTGGATGTCAAATAGTGGTCATTTCCGTCAATTTTAGCTCTGAGCATAGCAATTGATACCCATTTCTCTCCCCCAGCCTCATAGCAGGCACCCGTGCAGGTGTTCCAGGAGCAGTTTGTACACAGCTCACAGAAGCCAGGATGGGCAAAAATGACCCTGTTTGCTAAATATTGAGGTTCTGAGTTCTGATGGCTGATTGGTGCCTCTAACACAGAGGTGCAGACAAACAAGCAGTCAGCCATTGTTATAACACCTCCTCCCATTGTTGCTGCACCTCCCCTCCCCTCCCCCCCACTATTGTTGCAAGCCCGTATCCCCAACTGGCTTGATTTCCAGAAAATTTAAAGAGCCAATGCTCTTTTTATTCACTCACTTTTATTTTTCTCTTTTTACTCTTTTGTGAGCTAGATATTAAAGACTAGAACATTCAAAACTAACTGCATATAGGCAAAATTAGAAAATAATCTAACGGGCCAAGAGAAATCCTCAGAAAAGACTTGAGAAGACCTTGCAGGCCAGGAGAGTGGGATAATAAAGCCAAAGTTCTGAAAAAATAAGCTGCCAAACAAGGAATACTTTACCTGGCAAAATTTTCCTTCAGAAATGAGGTGAGGTAAAGATTTTACCAAAAAGCTGAGGGAGCTCACCACCACTAGACATGCCTTACAAGAAATGCTGAAAGGAGTTCTTCAAGCTGAAATAAAAGTGCTATAGTCATATAAAAAACATACAACACGCTGTTAAAGAAAGTATATAGTAAAATTCAGAATACTCTAATTTGAATGTGGTGATGTGTTAACTCTACTATAAACATTAAAAAACAAAAGTATTAAGAGTAACTATAGCTATAAAATTTGTTTGTGGGTACAATATATAAAAAGAGGTAAATTGTGATATCAGAAACATAAAAGGTGAGGGGTAGTAAAAGGATAGATTTAGTATGCAATAAAAATTAAGTTGTCGGTATAAAATATAATGTTATGTTTTATGCAAGCTTCATGGTGTAACAGAGGAGCCACAGGCCTAAAACTTGCACCTGGGTTTGGATATTCCAAAAATAACACCAGGAGGACCAGAGGGGTGAGAAATGCTGTTTATTACTCATAGGTAGAGAAGCTTCATCAGCGGCTGGTCAAAGCTGCAGGAATAAAGATGCTGACCAAGAGCAAGCAGAGTGTTTTGTGCACAGAAGCAGAGGGACGAGTTATCTCATTGTGGAACAGCCACCTTCTCAAACAGATGAAAGCAAGATGTGTTGTTTGGTTACAGGAGCAGATAATGTCCACGAGATCAGCAGAAAACATCTTTTGTAGTAGGCACTGTTGCTAGCCTGGCAGCTATCAGTCTTCTGAGTATGTAGAGGGTCTATATTCTGAGTTAACCCTACACATGGTAACTACAAAGCAAAAATCTATAGTCAAAGACTAAAAGACAAAAGAAGGGAATGAAAGCATACCCTACAGAAAATTAACAACTTACAAAGGATAACAGTAAAAGAGGAAGACAGGCAAAGAGGCCTACAAAACAGTCATAAAACAACTAATAAGATGATATTAGTAAGGCGTTACCTTTTAATAATTACTTTAAATATAAATGAATTAAATCCCCCAATTAAAAGGCATAGAATAGCTGAATGGGTAAAAAAAAAAAAAACAGACAACCCAAATATGTACTGCTGACAAGTGACTCATTCAGTTTTAAGGCTACAAATAGACTGAAAGTGAAGGAATAAAAAAAGATATGCAACTGAAATGAAATGCAAATGAAAACCAAAAGAGAACATGAATAGCTATACTTATATCAGATTAAATAGACTTTAACTTAAAAGATGTAACAAAGACAAAGATCATTATATAATGAAAAACGGTCCGATCAATCAAAAAAGATATAAGAATTATAAACATATATGCACTTAACTTCTGACCATCTAAATATATCAAGCAAATACTAACAGTTATAGAAGGAGAAATAGACAATAAAATCATAGTAGGAGACCACAGTACCTCACTTTCAATAATGGAAAGATCAGGACCAAAATCAATAAGGAAATAGTGGAATTGAGCTATACCGTAGACCAAATGGACAAACAGAAATATACAGAGCATTGTAGCCAATCATAACAGAATATGCATCCTTAAGTGCATACAGAATATTCTCCAAGATAAATGATATATTAGGTCACAAAGCAAGTGTTAGAAACTTGAGAAGATTGAAATCATACCAAATATCTTTTCTGACCACAATGGTATGAAACTAGATATCAACAAAAAGAGAAAAACTGGATAATTCACAAATAGGTAGAAATTAAAGAGCACATTCCCAAATAATCAATGGGACGAAAAAAAAAATCAAATGTAAATCAAAAGAAAAAAAACTTGAAACGAATAAAAATATAAGTACAACATATCAAAACTAATGAGATGCAGCAAAAGCAGTCTAATAAGGAAGTTTATACCAATAAATGCTTACATTAAGAAGAAAGATCTTAAAATAACCAACAAAACTTTACACCACAAGGAACTAGAAAATAAACACACTATCCCCAAAGTTACTCAAAAGATGGAAATAACAAAGATCAGAGCAGAAAAAAATGGATAATTTCCTGGAAACATAGAATCCGCCAACACTGATGGTTAAATATAAAATCTAAACAGATAAATAATTAGCGAGAGACTGAATGAGTAAGTAAAACCTTCCAACAAAAAGCCCACGACCAGATGTCTTTACTGGTGAATTCTACCAAATATTTAAAGAAAAATTAATATCAATCCTTCCTAAACTCTTCCAAAAATATGATAGGAGAGAACGCTCTCAAAATTATGTCACGAGGCCACCATTACCCTAATATCAAAACTAGGTAAGTACACTAGAAGAAAACGACAAGCCTATGTCCCTGATGAATGTAGATATAAAAATTCTCTACAAAATAAGAGCAAACAAAATCCAACAGTGCATGAAAAGAATCATACACCAGGGTCAAGCAGGATTTATTCCTGAGATGCAAGGATGGTTCAACATATGCAAATCAATAAATAAAATGGGAAAAAAATATTTGCAAGCCTTCTATCTGATAAGAGTTAATATCCAAAACATATAAGAAACTCATAAAATTTGATAGCAAAAAACAACAATTTAATTTAAAAATGGGCAGAGGGCCTGATAGATCTTTTCCAAAGAAGACATACAAATGGCCAAAAACAACATGAAAAGATGCTTAAAATCATTAACCATGTGGGAAATGCAAATCAAAATGAGATATCACCTCACACCTGTTAGAATGGCTATTATGAAATGGAAAGATAAGTGTTGGCAAGGATGTGGAGAAAAAAACTCTTGTGGACCATCAGAAGGAATGTAAATTGACACATAGATTGTAAAAAATGGTATGGAGATTCTTTAAAATTACTAATAAAATTACGATATGATCCAGCAGACCCATTTACTGACATATATTCAAAGGGAAATAAATTACTATCCTGCAGAGATATGTCCACTTGTATGTTTATTGCACCATTATTTACAATAGCCAAGACATGGAAATGCCTAATTCCATTGATAAATGAATGGATAAAGAGTTATTCATCCATATAAAAGAAGAAAATATTGCCATTTGTGACAGCATGGACCTTGTGACATTTGTGACAGGATGGACCTTGTGACATTAGACTAAGTGAAATAAACCAAACACACAAAGACAAATACTGTATGGTGTCACTCATATGTGTTTGGAATCTAAAAAAGCTGAATTCATAGAAACAGAGAGTAAAATGCTAGGGGGTGGGAGAAATGGGCAGATGTTAAAAGTACAAACTTCCCTTTATTAGATGAATAAGTTCTGGGGATCCAAAGTATAGCATTGTGACTATAGTTAACGATACTGTATTATATATGTGAAAGTTGCTAAGAGAGTAAATCTTAAATGTTCTCACAACAAAAAGTAATTATGTAAGGTGATGGAGGTGTCAACTAACATTATTGTGACAATCATTTAGCAATATACACATGTACCAAATCATCACTTTGTACACCTTAAATTACACAATGCTGTATGTTAATTATATACCAATAAAACTAGAAAAACATTGCCATGCATACAAAGAAACAGAAAATCATGACCCATTCACAGGAAAAAAAATAACTCAATAAAAACTTCCCTGAAAAAGATCTGATGGCAGGCTCAGAAAATACCTGAAAAGACTTAAAGATCTGTATCTGGGTGATACTTGTCTCAGAGATAGCCTACAACATTAAAAATTTACCATAATCAAAAACAACATCACCTTGGGTAAGGAGGAAAATGTGATTTCCAGAATCATCGCATTATCAAATTTAAATGTCCAGTTTTCAAGAGAAAAGGTCACAAAGCCTATGAAGAAAAATAAAGTATGACCCATTCAAAGGGAAAAAATTAACATAAACAGTCTCCGAAAGGTTTGATGGCAGATATACTAGACAAAGACGTTATTAAAACATCTGTCTTGAAAAGCTAAAAGATCTAAAGGAAGATGTGGATAAAACTGAGAAAACAAACAATATATAAATAAATTGAAAATATAAATATAGAGATCTAAATCCTAAAAAAAATTCTGTATCTGAAAAGTACAATAATTGAAATGTAAAAATTTCTAAAGGATTTCAGAATCAGGTTTGACCAGGCAGAAGAGTTAGTGAACTTGAAGATAAGACAATGGAAATTATTGAGTTTGAGGACAGAAAAAAAATGAAGAAAAGTAAACAGAGCCTATGGGAACTGTGGAACACCATCAAGTGGATCAACATATACACTATAGGAGTCCAAGATGAAGAAAAGAGGGAGGGGCAGAGAGACTATTTGAAGAAATACCATCTGAAAACATAACATATTTGATGAAAATCATAAATATAAATATCCAAGGAGTTCAAAGAACTCCAAGTTAATTGAACTCAAAGAGACTCACATGGAGACACATTATAATCAATCTTGAAAGCAACAAGAGAAAAGGAAATCATCACAAACAAGCAATCCTCAATTAGATTATCAGCAGATTTCTCATCAAAAACTTTGGAGGCCAGGTGGCAGTAGGCTGATATATACACAATCCTAAAAGAAAAAAAAAACTATCAATCAAGAATCTTATATCCAGCAAAACCATTTTTCAAAAGTAAGGGAAAAATTAGGACATTCCCAGACTAGACCTGCCAGGCACTATATACTCAAGAGTCTTGCATGTTAAAAAGAAGGGACACTAGATAGTAACTCATAGCTGTATGAAGAAATAAAGATCTCAATAAAGGTAAATACATTGTAAATTATAAAAGCAACTAGTATTATAACAATGGTTTGTAACTATACTTTTGTTTTCTATGTGATTTAAGAGACTAATGCATGTTGAAAAAAACATTATTCATTCAAAAGTTAGTATCATTGTAAGTATTGTTGTAACTCCACACTTTGTACATAATTCAAGAGACTAATGCAGTTAAAAAGAATTATTTATCCTTTTGGAATAAAATGTATAATGATGTAACTTTTTCATATTAACAACCAAAAGGAATGGGAACTGTGGATAAAAAAGGGGTCCTATGGAAAGTTACCTCACAGGGTGATTAGATCATAAATTCCTATCTGGGCAGGTCATGGTGGTTAGTCACTCTCCAGGCATATAACTTCTTTACTAAAAGGCTTATCTTTGCCTTAAGCAAGCCCTGTCCATTGTTTTTGTGCATCTAGGTAAACACACATTTGAAATACCTGCTTTCAGACCCTCCTTCTAATATCTGACATTCCTCCTCAATCTCAAATGCATAAAAGAAACTGCAAGCTGTTATTCTATGAAGTATTTTTCTTCACCTGTTGCGATCTTGCTTCTAGATATATCTTGTTTGACTTAAATACATTTTTATAAAAATTCTCTACAGGTTTGAACATTCTTATGTTGACAGGACAGAGCTGTAAAGGAGCAGAGTTTCTGTATGTTATTGAAGTTAAACTGTTGTCATTTCTAATTAGTCTTATAACTTTAGAACATTAAATATAATCCCCATGGTAACCACAAAGAAACAGCTATAGAAGGAAATTGAAACATTTCACTCTAAGAAATCGACTAAGCACAAAATAAGACAGTAATGCAGAAAATGAGAGACAAAAATGAGGTGATATATCTAGAAAACAAATAGCGAAAAAATAGAAGCAAGTCCATCCTTATTGGTAACTACTTTAAATAGATTAAACTCTCCAAACAAAAAACAGCGATTGGAAGAATGGATTTAAAAAAGAAAACATTATCTAAGTATTTTCCTTTTATAAGACACTCATTTTAGATCAAAATACATAAATAGGTTGAAAGTGAAAGTATAGAAGAGATATTCTATACAAGTAGCACCCAAAAGAGGGTAGAGTAGCTATACTAATATCAGACAAAATAGATTTTAAATCTAATATACCTATGTTCATTGCAACATTATTCATAATAGCTAAAATGTGGAAGCAACCTAAGTGTTCATCAATAGACGAATGGGTAAGCAAAGTGTTGTCTATACATGCAGTGGAATATTCTTCTACTTTGGAAAAGAAGGAAATTATATTACAACATGGACGAAACTTGAGGACATCATGCTAAGTGAAATAAATCAGTCACAAAAAGACAAATACCATATGATTCCACTTCTGTGAGGTACTTAGAATGGACAAAATCAATAGAGACAGAGAGTAGAATAGTAGTTGCCAAGGACTGGGACTGGGAGGAATGGGGAGTTATTGTTTGATGGATATAGTGTTTCAGTTTTAGAGGATGAAGGGTTCTGGAGATGAATGATGGTAGTGATTGCACAATATTATGAATATATATAACACCACTGAACTGTACACTTAAAAATAGTTAAGATGATAATTTTATTATGTGTATTTTACTGCAATAAGAAAAAAATGGGGGAAAGGTTATGTCTCTCTCCTACCCAGTTGTTTTGTGACTTTTTCTATGTGTGTTTGGGCAAGCAAGTCAGTAGAAAGTAACAAGTACTGGCTAAAGATTCCCGACTATGTTTCATACTCCTGAACAGGAGAAACTTGTCTTTCCTGGTTTTAATCACATTGATTTGAATTATTTCATTTCTCTTTTCCAGAAAATCACATTAAACTATAAAAAATTTGAAATTCATAAGACCTAATTATTATTACTGGAAAACATAAAAGGATGTTTTATGGAAATAACTCTGAACAATTTATTCACTGTGAAGAGATGATCCACGCTAGATTAAAATTTCATGTCAATTCAGCCCATCCTTCAGTATATGCAGAGAAAGGAAAAGGGAACTTGAAGAGAACATATATTTAATTGAAAACTTTAGATCACAGCCCACCAATTGAACACGGCACACTAGGAAAAAATTTGTTGAATATTAGACTAAGTGGTTAAACTAGGATTTGTCTGTTAATTTAAAATACATCAGTATTCTTACCAAGTACATACTGAAATAGTGTAAAATTATTTACTAAGCACCAAAGAATATTTTTAATATGTAAAAAAGACTGGAAAAAATTGAGACCTCAAACTGAATCTGACAATAAATTTAAAAGGTAAGGTAGTTTGTAAATTTAAAAAGCATCTGTATTAGCGTTCTCCAGAGAACAAGAACCAATAATACACACACACACACACACACACACACACACACACACACACACACACTCTCTCTCTCTAGAAAGGTAGTGCAAATATTCAATGGCAGAAGATGGATATCTCAGTTCAAGTAGAGAACAAATTTACCCTTCCTTCACTTTTTTGTTCTATTTTGTCTATTTCTCATTTTTAAAAAAAGTGCAGCTCACTGCCAGCATTAATTTAATTTTTATATAAACACACTCTTTGAGACTGAAACAAATCTGTCTAGTTTTCAATGTGAAAATAAAATATAAAAACTGTTCTTGGAGTTATTTCTAAACAGAATTTGTCTCTAATCCTAATGCAACAGAAATGTATATGATAATCAGTATTTAATAAATTTTTTTTCGTGTGGTAAATTTCAAAGCACAGAGCAACACCAAGCAAAATATGACATTCCACACAAAAACAATGCATTTCTGTCTGGATTTTAACTTCTGATTCCCTGATGTTACTAGTATGATCTTAAGGAAATATCTTCCAGACGGATGAAGAGTTGTGATATCATCAGAGCACAGGTGACCTCAAAGACATTGCTGCCCTGGTTTGTGATACTTTTCCAGCAGTTTTTCAGTCAACGTTGGTCTGAAGTTCACATGGCTGATCATGTGTTCAGGATTGCTCTTCTTAAGCAGGATGTAGGAGTTCAGCATTGTAATGTTTAGAAAGTGGTGATAGAATTTCTTATACCAAAGCTTGTGCCTTTTGTGCTCAGTTGGATAAGAAATGAGCACCTGATCAGCCGAGTTCGCTGCTCCCATATTCTCATTATAATCTACAATGACACATGGCTTCTTAGTTTTCTTTCTATTTCTGCTGTCTACTTCAATCACAGTATCATTGTGGAAGGTAGACAACATTGTCACCTCCTTGGCACACCATTTCAGTGCCATAAGTTCACCACAGAATCTGGCTACAGTCGTCCTCTTTGCAATCCCTTTTTTTTCAGATCTTTTGGCATCTCTTTTCTGTTCAAATGAGCTGTCCCAACTGTATCCATCCTACTTTGATGTAATACTCTGAAAAGCAGGGGAGGTGTATGGCAAACTTTGGGGTAAGGTTTGGACTGTAATCTGTGAGTTATCTCAGGGTAAATGCAGCTGCAGGCATCACCAGCGAATATACTCGGGGAAAATGGGAAATGGATTAGGCCCTCGACAGACTGGATGATGCCTGAGGGCCACCTTATTTACTCAGTTTACTAATTCGAATGCCAATGTCTGCTGGAAACACCCTCACAGACATACCCAGAAATAGTTTCCCCAGTCGTCTGGGCATCCCTTAGCTCAGTGGTCCCCAATCTTTTTGGCACCAGGGACCAGTGCTCTTATGAGAATCGAATGCCTGATGACCTGAGGTGGAGCTGAGGTGGTGATGCTAGTGCTGGGGAGCAGTTGCAAATATAGATGAAGTTTTGCTCACTCATCTTCCCCTCACCTCCTGCTGTGCAGCCCGGTTCCTAACAAGCCAATGACTGGTACCAGGGGTTGGGAAGCCCTGCCTTAGCCCGAGGAAGTTGACACATAAAATTAACCTTCACACCATCTAATGAATTTGGATCTATGCTTCAACTGCTCATATTGCTACTATTGGTCAAGACTCCTTCTCTATTTTGCCCTCCTCCATCTCTCTGCCGATGTTCCTTTTTGTCTGCAGAATCCCAGGATGGGAAGGGCACAGCATCCTGGGGTTGCCCTTGAGGGCGTGAGGGGAGAAGCTGGGAGCCAGGGAAAGAACCCACCTCTGGAGTGGGAACTTGACAGGGAGTAGAGTGGGGAGGGGATGTGATGAAGGGGTTTTAAGCAAGATAAGCAGGCAGCAGGAGTGGACTCAAAGTTAGAAAGGTCATTGGAGATTTTAATGGAAATGGACTTGGATCTGGGACTTGCAGGGGAGACACCCCCTAGAAGTGTCTCAGGGCTTGCCAGGCAGGACAGGGATTGTAACATCCACAGTGGCCCCCTGTACACATACACTGGTGTGTGCAGCACATGGGATGGGGGGGGGGGTGGTCCTCTGAAAGGCAGGTTTCAAATGGAAAGAAGAAAATATTTCTCTGAGAGTGCCTCTTCCTGCAACTGCTTTCCAGTAGGTTGGCAGGACACTATGTAAGGGTGGAGCTAGTGTAGGCGGGGACTGAGCCTCTCACCCTGCCCTGACCTCCTCAGGTTCTGTACCTCCTTTCCCCCAATGGCATCCAGTCTTTGGATTCAGAGCCACTTGGATATTTTGTATCCAGCACAGCAGGGCTGCCTCCATTATACTGAAGTTGAATGTTTTATCCAGTGTAAGGTAAAATCTTAGAGTTGTGAAGGCCACTTATATTAAATGTTGGGTTTTCTTCTTAAGTCAAAAAAAGTTTAGTTAAAAATATTTTTTGTGAGGGGTAGAGACTGACAGAGTCTCTCCTTGAACAAACTGTACTCAGGCTCCTCTGAGCTCTTTTTCCACCATACCTGACATTTGGGCTTCCTGTTCCTCTCTGCACCATCCAATTTTAGCAAGAATCCTCATAAATCAATTTATCCAGATTCCCTCATCTTCCATATCTGATCAGATTCCACATCCATGATCATTTCCCCAGGTGATGTCTGATCACTCTGGCCTGCTTTGAGCAAGAATCCTATTAGGTGGGTTTAGCCAGAATTCCTCCTTAATCCTGATATTTCCTCTTAGTACTTTTTCACCCACTGACCCCCACCCCACCACTCTTGATCTTTGGCTATAAATTCCCACTTGTCTTTGTTCAGAGTTGACCCCAATCTCTCAGCCTCCAATATTCCATTGCAGTGGTCCCTATACCTATTATAGTAGTTCTTCCTTGAATAAAGTCATTCTTACCATCATTAACAAGTGTCATGAATAATTTTTTCTTTAACAAGGCAAATGTCCTGCAAGTGCCCCAAGTGTGATTCAGCCAATGTGGGCTTTGGTTGGATCCAGGAACACACCTAATATCCACCGTAACTATGGCCAAGATCCTTCAATATGGTGGGATATCGTTCTCTTAATGAGGTTATGTTAGGTGGCAAATGTGAAGTGGTCTTGCAGATGCAATTAAGGTCCATAATCAGTTGGCTATAAGATAATTAAAAGGAAGATTTCCCTCAGGGTTAGCCCTTTTAAAAGATTGTCTACAGATCAGACACAGAGGAAATCAAAAAGAAGTGAAGCCAGGTACAGTTTCCTCCTGGCTTTAAAAAACAATCAAAGGAAAGATAATCAGTAACTAACAAAATGGTTGACTACAGGAGTGAGGAGGAATAGAATAAAAGTGATGGAAAGTAGAATAAAAGTGGTAGGAGGGTGACACTTTTGAGTATACCATTTGTACAGTTTGGACTTGAAACTCTTAGTGTACTCAAAAATGAAATTAAGAATTGAAAAAAAACTTTGAAATTGAAAACAAAGTAATAAATGAGCCCAATCGTATTTCAAACGAATACCATAATCACACAAAAGAAACAAAAATCAACCAGTTCAAGTCATTTTTGAACACAGTAATTTTTATTACATCCATTCAGACAAAAGGCAACAGTAACTGTTAAGAATTTTTAATTCTACCTAACTATTTTTTTTTGTAGTGGTGTGGGTGTAGCAAATCTGAAATTTTTATATGTAAAATATGAATGAACATGTGCTTAAATGTATTGAGGTTGTGGAGCCTAGGTTTCCTAGTCATGAAGAAAGGAGATGCAGAAATATAAGGGAGAAGGAGAGGATAAGACTTATGGTGTTGAATTGGAATTAGTTATTAGCATGATTCAAAGTGTGTGTGTGTGTGTGTGTGTGTGTGTGTGTGTGTGTGTCTGTGTGTGTGTGTGTGTGTGTGTGTGTGTGTCTATTTCCTAGCTCTGTCTACTAAAGGGCCTAGTAACAATGAGCACACCACAACCCAAATCTTGGTTTCTAAATTTTATTTCCCAATGATAGAAACAAGGTCTCTTTGGAGAACTGGTTGATTGAGACAGGCAAGTATGAGGTTGAGATTAGGGGAGGGAAAATACAAGATTAGCTGCTGGACACCTTTTGCTGGAAAGTAAGGAAATACAAAAATAAGGAATAAGTAAAAATGAAACACGAGACAGATTGAATGGGCTACAACTGGCCAAATTTGACAAAAAAGTGACAATTTTATCATCAAAATGAAAGATGAATTTTCCAATATTGTGTAAGGGGCTTGGGAGTCATTACTCCTCCCATCTACTCAGTAAGAAAAAATTTTAACAAACTGAAAATCGACAACTCTTTCTTCTTAGACTTTTAGATCTATCAGAACATTTGAAGTCACAGTGCAAATTACTGCCTCCAACATCAGACAGACAGACAGGTGGACACAGAGAATTACAACTTATTAAAGCAGTAATACTTGAGCAAAAACCTCAGATGGGACCACTGACAGGGTAGGTAAACCCAAATTGTAATTGACAGTGCAGAATGTAGATATGTTTGAGATTCAAAAACTCCAAGAGACCCACACTTTTGTGAGTTTTATTTCCAGTAGCTCTACCAGGCTTTCATAGTGAAAATTAGAGAAAAATCCCCTTGTGCTTCTAGCAGGAAGAAAGGGAAAGTAGTCATTGTGAAATAAACCTGGTTCTTCTTAATAAGGTGTAATCTCAAAACAATTTCACCAGAGCCTAACCAACTGGAGTTTTACCCGACTGACACGGTGGAAAGAAAATACCCAACTCTGTCCCCTCTATCCTTCCTGTCTTAGCTAGGGGGTGTTTGTTGGGGGTGGGGACTGAGAAGCACTTATGAAGGTCACAACGTAGGAGTATAGGCTCACTAAAAGATTGAATCTTGATCATAGGACTATAAAATGCTTTCCCTGGCCCTACACCTTACTACCAAATCAACAGGGCTGTATATAACAACAGAGTAATATGATTGAAAGAATTGAATATCTCAGACCTTATTTAAGAAATCTCTAATGAACTCCCCAAAACAAACAAACAAAAAAAAACAAAAAACAAACAAACATATGAGACAAAAATAGGGTCACCAGAGGAAATTTTAGCCTCTGACACCTACAGTTATAACAAACAATAAACACAACCTAGACCCAATCAAATCAACATAAAATCTCACACTAAATGTCTATTTACTTCAGTTAACCTTAATCTTAATATTTACCCTAAAAAAATAATTTACCTTGACTTTGAAATTCAAATTGATGTCTTTTAACTGATCTTAGTTTTAAACAACCTAGAACTTGAACCTGAGCTTGAATTTTCCTTTGATTTTGACCTTGGCACCAAATCAGACCTACTCTTTGTTTCTGATTAACAGCAGTAATCCTCATGTCCGTGACCCTGAACTTGACATCCATCTTGAAATCTGCTTTTCCCTTGACCCTGATTTAGTCCCACATCATGTACCAGACTATCATCTATGTCTAGTCTACATATTAACTTGATTTCAACCTTGATCTTGATATTGAACTGGAACTTAAACTTGACTTTGATATTAAACTTGAACTTTACTACCATGACTTTGTCCATAATTAAAATCTACTTTCTGTGCCAGACTATCAAGTATGTCTACTCCTGAGTGTATTACCAAACTCAAAGGGTTCATTTTGCCTGCTTGCTTCAATAGCCAAAAGAGACATGGACAGGAGTTTGCAGCAAAGAAACTTTATTTAAGGAAATGACACCAAGCTTAGAGACACAGGTGAACTAGTGCTCAAAGATCTGGTTCCCCGATGGCCTCTAGAAGATAGGTTATAAAGGGGAAAACTCATTAGTAGCTAGGGAGTAGGGTTGTTGGCTCTACTGATTGGTTGGGGCTAGGGTAGGAGGCAGTTGATCATTGCATCAGGTCCTGATGTCAGTCATAGTGTCGTTCCATCTGTTTTCAAAGGGATGGTGGTAGGGTCATTCCACCTTCATGGGTGTGGAGCTGCAAGATATTATCTTTAGTTTGAGGGAAACTCTTGTTTCTGTGGCTAACAGACCTGAGGCTTTGTTCTCAAGACAATTTGATGCTGACTTAAGGAATTCTTTGGTACTTAAGTATTATGCAAATGTATAAGGCAAGGAAAAAAGAAAGTGAGCCCAAGACCAGTTGGGATCAAGGAGAAAGAGAAAAGTCATTTTTTAAAAAGTGAAGATTTACATATTACAAATGTGAATTTGAAATTAACCATAATGTTGACCTTTAACTTTGCCTAGATCTTGACATATAATCTTGACTTTAATCCCATACTTGACCTTGATCCTGGACCTCAATGACAATCTGTCCCTATCATATTAATCAACTCTCAATTTGAATACAAACTTGATCTTGATCCTGAATGTAACTATGACCTTAAACTGACCTTGACTTGATTCAGATTTTCATATGGTCCCTACTATTATCAAGATGATAGCTAGACCTGACTGTGAATTTGACATTGATCTTGACCCTGACCATGATTTATACATGCTTTCTCATTCTATCATTCAGGACATGTCTGGCCATGATTGTGAACTTCTATATATGTTCCTGGTCTTGGAAGTTACCTTGACCCTAACCTTCAAATTGACATTAAACTTGATACTGGTGTTGAATTCAACCTTGACTTTTACCCGGATTCAAATCTTTTTTTTTTTTTTTTAATTGTCCAGACCATATCTAGATCTGACTGTGAACTAAACTTGATCTTGACCTTGATGACATTGACCTTAACTTTGACAAAGAAACTGACCTTGTCTTTTCCCCTATTTGGGCCTTTGACACTATCGATCAAGCATATATAGCCTTGGTCATAAAATTTAATTGGACCTTGAATTTGACCTTAACCTTAAATTTCTATTCACCTTGAACCACTTCCTGTGCTTCACTTTCATCAAGACTCATAGATGAATTCAGCCCAGATACTGACTTTGGTCTTATAGCAGGATTCATCCCCGATGTGGTATTCAGCCCCATAACCAGGTTTATACCTGATAATTACTCATCCTTATATACGGATTTAACCCTGATGACCACCTCAGCACTGCAGCTGGATTCAGACAGATGTTGAGCTCAGTCCTGCAGAAAGATTTGTCCTTATGATGGTGATCTGGGTTTATTCCTGATGATGCCCTCTGTTGTGAAGCTGACTTTATCACCTATGATAACCTTACTCCACTGAAAAATTCATTCCAGATGCTAATCTCAGCCTTGCATCAGGGATCATTCCCAATGATAATCTCATCTCTGCAGTTGTGTTCATTTTTGATGGTCTTAAACCTACACATGGATTCATCAGTGATGATACTATGTGAAAACCATGTTCAATTCTGAAAATTACATAATCCTTACAGAAAATTTCATTCCCAATGATGACTTCTGCCTGGCAGGCAAATTTATTTCAGAAATTGACCTCATTCTAGCAGCAGGGTTATACTTGATTATGTCCTTAGCCAAGGAACTGGATTCATCTCCAATGTTGACCTCAGTCTCACAGATGTCTCACCCATGATGATAACCTCAGCCCTGTGTTTGAATTCATCCCAGATGTTGACTTCGTTCCTGCAGCATAATTCATTCTTGATGATTTAGTCCCCATCTTTATTTCTATCTCTAGCCTGAGCTCTTGTCTGGCCTTAACCCATCTAATGATTCTAATGCCAATTCTATTTTGCATGAGGTTCCCCCAACTACCAAGCAGTTCTTTGACACCAGTTGAGTGTCTTACAATTCAAATCAATTTTAATACTATCTACCTGGAGATAGTGTCAGATCCCAGAGGATCTGTGTTAAGTCCTACAAGACTGCCCCTCCCCCACTTCAGATGTCGATACCAAGTCCAAGTTGCCACTTGTGCTTCTATTTAGCTGTAGACTGGAAAATGACCACCATCTCAGGTTTAATTTGCTAGAGCAGCTCACAGAACTTAGAGGAACATTTTACCTACTAGGTTACTGGTTTATCCTCTACCCTCAAGGTTCTTTTTGCTGGTCTAATAGTCAAGTAGGAACCCTTGGCAAGGAAGCTACTGAATGAAACTTAATGGACTGATCTAAATGAACCTGCATAGGAGTGGGAAAAAATCTTTGGTCTGGCAGGCAGACTAAACTTTACAGCCTTTCTTCTGCCACAATTCCCCATACTACCCAATTTCCCCCTTCTCTTGATAGTCAAACTTATTGAAATACTTGATATTTCCACTTCTTAAGGTCTTACTCATTCCTAATCTCCATGGCAATTTTCTTCTTATCCCCATCTTTCACAACAGTTCTGAAGAAAGAGTGAAAAAGACAGGGATATATAAAATGGCATCACTTTAACCAAGCTGCTAAAATTACTAACATTATGAAAGTTGAGGTATGAGGAAAGACTTCATTCTAATTAGCCTAGCATCTAAACTTTTTTTTTAACTTTCTAGTCCTGTGTCAATGCCTGGATATACTTCTGGACCTCCAGATAATTCAGATTACCTCCTAAAGGACTCACATATACATCTACCTGGCATCTATCGTCCAGACTGCCTGACATATGACTGAAGACCATCCTAGACAAATCCTAGGGCTAAGAATGCAGGACTAATAATTCTCAAGAATACACTTTTTACTCTAAGTCTTTATTCTTTGGAACCTGTCTTTATTCTTTGGAACATTTCTGGATTTTGCCTAGCTGTGTTCCAAGTTTTCAAACTCTAAGAACCTTGAATAAATCATTATCATTGATTTCTAATTAAAGCTTCCAAATTCTTTTTGAGCTCATTTGACAGTTCTCACAAGGACAATCTTGTTTCTAAATCCAATAGACATTTTAAAGTCCTTGAATTCCTTGGATCTGAATAAAATTAGACACTGATGACCATTTTCTCCTTCTATAACATTCTTCTCCCCATTGTGGGAAGAACATAATGCTCTCCTGATTTTTTTTCTTGCCTCTCTTGATAGCTCCTCTCTGCCTCTGCATTGCAGGATCATTCTCCTCTAACTGGTCATTAAATGATGCAGGAGCTCAGGCTTCAGTCCTGGGCCCTCTCTTCTCCCTCTCCTTTACCTATTTAAAGGTCTACTTTCCTGAATGTTGTATCTCCCACTCACCCTCACCCCCAAACTTCTTCTCTGATTGCCTAATTCCTACTCAACCTTGGATCTCAGCTTAAATGGCATTTTCTGATGAAAAATCTTTCCTGAACTGTCTTAGTCAAACCTCTGCACTAACTTGCGTAACTTGGTTCTGAGCCACAGGTTCAAATCCTGGTGCCACCACTCAGTAGCCATAGGACCCTAGGAAAGTGAAGAAATCTCATAATATAACCAAGTCCAAGCCCATACCACTTGCTGCATGACAGCCAATGATTAAAGTGACAAGGTGTCAGGGCAAGGAAATTAACTTTATTTGGAAAGCCAGCAAACTGAGCAGACTAGTGTCCTGAAAGGTCTAGTGTCCTAAAGATCCATCTTAAGAAAGTACAGAATTCAGGCTTCTTTTATATCAAGGGAAATGGGAGGGCTTTGTGGTTGACTGATGACTGTAGACATATAGATGTCTAAGGACAACTGTGATTTGGTCTTAGTCTGTTGACTCTAGTTGGTGTGAGTCTGGTTATGAGGTTCTTGCCAATCTTTGATAAAAATCATTATTTTTGTACATACTTCCCTTATCTCCTCAGGAGAAGGAGTTTCTGGTAAGGGGCCATTTTTGTAGAATTCCTCTAATGATTCCATGTAAGGCCATGGCAATAAAGTGGGCTTGAACAAGATGAAGTCAGGGGGGCCGAGCATTTCACTCTGTTAAAATTCCCCACTGTCAATGGTTCATTCCACAATCCTGTGGGATTAAGGACAAAGGGAGGTTGTCTCTCATCTGGACACAGAAGGTCGGTTAGGGGAAATTGTGGAAATGGAACCCTTTGACTCGACTTATAGAATATTCCTTAGTGCCTTTCTTAGGCATAGACACCCTAGGAGTATTCATGGGCATTTCTCTTTTTACTTTCTAAGTTAGCACAGCCTCTTCTTATAAATAACATATAGGCCACTATCACTATAAGGAGAGTGAGGTACAATTTAAGGATATCTCCCTGGATTGAATGTACCTCATTAGGAATCCATAAAAAAAGGGCCTGTAAATCAGTCTCCCAAATCACCCAGATTTAATCCATTTTGATGTTCCAAAGTCTTCTGGAGCCAAGTAGCTTGTTATCTAATTTTAGCAATATGGGTCTCCACCTCAGAAGAGGAAATGATATATGTACAGCAAGTGGTATTTGCAACCATACAGACTATACTTTTTCAGCAAGCATATAATCTAGGGCTATATGATTGTCAAGCACAACTTTACTATGAGAGTTCAAGGATTTCTGCTGCTTGGTAAGAGCAAAAGTGGTTTCATTTGCAATAATAGCTAAGGTTAGCTGCCACAGTCCACCAGGGGAGAAGGATGTAGTCAAAGAAATCTTTCCATGCAGGGATAAGTCCCCAGAAGAGGGCCAGGACATACAAAGCATAATATATTTTCATTTTACTTATCTCTTTCATAAATAAGTAGCTTCAGGTCTTTAAGTGTTTTGCAAGTCTACTGTTTGAGTTGTTTCTGAGGTGGGGTGACTTCTGATAGATGTATCCATGGCTTCACTCCAGCCAGTTTAATGAACAAGTGAGTTTTCAGCAGAACCTCGAACAATCCCATCTACTTGGTAGCCAGTTGCTGTTCAGGTCTTTGTTCTCTCCAGGTTTTAAGGACTTGACCTTGGGCTAAAAAAGGTTAAGGGTCACATCAATGGGCTATACAGACCTGCTGTAGGCATACTTATAGACAGAAGTTAGTATAGTGCCTAGAGTTTTAGCTACTGTCAGATATTGCAAGGCACCAACTGGTTCACCAACTGGGGCAGAGACCTGTTATGGCTGACCATACAGAATTTCATAGGGCCCTAAACTTAGCTTGCTTTGGAAGCCACCCTAATCTGTAACAGGGCAACCGGCAATGCCTTGTCCCGTCAAATTTGTCTCCTGACATTTTGGCAAAGATCCTTTTCAAAGTGTGATTCATTTTTTGTTTTTCCTGTTGACTGTGGTCTCCACCACAGGATGCATGTCCTGAACTACTTCATTTATGGCTTGCAGATCCTCCTTGCACATCTCAGGGGGTAGCAGGTCTGCTTTTTATTTTTCGAATGGGCTTATGGGGGCCACGTGTAAGTTCAAAGCCTGTTCTGGTGGGACTCTTATTGTCTTGGTGAAAAAGTCACATTTTGAGCATTTAATTTGGAAAGAAGATCCTGTTCCAGGAGAGGGCTGAGATATTCAGGCATGTAATGTAAAGTCCCCTGGATGGCATTCCAAAGGCTGTACAAAGGAGTGATTCTGCACTTCTCTAGAAACTCCTGTAACTGGAGTTGATTATAGTCTTTTTGTTGTTGTTAGCTTTGTGTTTATAACTGAATATGTAACACCTGTGTCTACCAGAAAGTCAATCAATATGTTCGCCACTATCAATTTCACTCAGGGCTCCTGTGGGGAAATCGTAAGCGGGCGTTTTAAGTCCAAGGGAGCCCCTGGGCCCTTTCAATCCTCATCTGAATTTTCCATCATTTGGGAGGCTTCTTTTACTTACCCTCCATCTTCACCTTTTTTATACTTGGGGCAATCTTTTCCCAATGCCCTTCTTTCTGGAATCCAATGCAGCGGCCAGGGAGGTGGCATTCTGCTTTGCATCTTCATTTTAAAAATCTTAGAAGCAGTATCTACCAATTGAGGGGAATTCATGCCAAATGATCCATTCAATTTATGCATTTTTCTCTCATTATTAGGTTCGCTTTGTCTTATAAAGTTCATATTTACCATTCTAACATTCTTGGGGGCCTCGGTGTCAGCATCAGTATCCTTTCTAGGAATTCTGACAAATACTCAAACTTCTTTTGTTTAGGTACCCCTTTCACAGACCAGCTAAAATAAAAAGTTTGTTCATGCAGAAGGATTCCTCTTTATAGGGTTTCCAGTTAAACAGACCTTAAGTGGAGAACAAATTATATATATACACACACATTAAACACACACACACACAATCCCAAGCCTCTGACCCTGGGCGTTAAGCCTTTCTACAGGTATCAGCGCTATGGAAATTGTCCTGACCTGAAGGAGCTGCTCAGGCCAAATTGTTTTTCCTGTTGGGTCTGAGATGGAGGAACCAAACCATGTCTCTGTGGCCTGTGTACTGATTCAGGAAGTAATTCAGTTTGACTTCCATAAGGGGGTAGCCCTACCACTTGGGGCACTTCCTGTTCCCTGTGTTAATCAAGGGGCAGTAGTCTAATGCTGGAGGCTCTGAAGGTGGCACTGGTACTGGCACAGAAGGAGGTAGAGGAGGAGGCAAAAGTAATGGTGAACCAATGTTTCTTTCTCCCCATCCTCTATTTTTCCCTCTTGTAAAACATGTTTCTTCTCTGGGAGATTTTTCAGCCCTCTGTACCATAAGACAGCTACTGTCCTGTTTCTTCTCATCTTGGTGCAATAGCATGAACATCTGTGCATAAGGGATTTCATCATCTTTCCAAGCTCTCAAACAAAATAATTAAGAGAGCCACTGGGCACAGTGCTCTTCAGATCTTAATATGTATTGTGGCCATATGGTGTTACAGTAAAATACCATCCTTTTCTTAGTCATAGATTCATAATGGTAATTGGACCACTTATTCAGAATTTACCTTAATGGACTCTGCATTGACATAGAAGGAGCACCTATTTTTTAAGCCAAAAGTGTAGAGAGAGAGAGTACAAAGAAACAGAAAGCAGATACAGAAACAATTACAAATGCACTGGTTCACAAATTAGGTAAAAGTCCTATAACTTCCCCTCTCCAACAGGATACCCCCCAAAAATGCAAAACAAATTGGCTTATCCCAAAGGAAAAGCCTAAATGGAGGGGAAGGAAGTTTTCAGTTGTATATGCCAGGATACTTACCCTATTTCCAAATTACCAAATTGAGCCTGCCAGCTCACAGAGAATTGTTGATTCCTTGTCCCAATGGCCAGGTGCTGAGGAAGTTGGTGCTGCTTTGGGGAATTAGAGGTAAAGCCTCTGAGACCAGTGGCCTTGGCATTGCTAGGGACTTACCCAGAAAGCCCTCTCTCCCTTGGACGAACCAGCTATGAGCTGTGCCTCCTTGACTGAGTTGCCAAATTTGTAACTGAGTCTAGGCTTGTCCCACTTGCCACATGACAATAAAGAGTTGAGGGACAAGATGTTAGAGCAAGGAAAGTGACTTTATTCGGAAAGCCAGCAAACCAAGAAGATGGAGGCCTAGCATCCTAAAGAACCATCTTGGGAAAGTACAGAATTCAGACTTCTTTTATATCAAGGGAAGCGGGAAATGGGAAGGCTTTGAGGTTGATTGATGACAGCAAAAAAAGGGGTGCCAACAGAGGTCCATGGAAGATTGTGAAACTTCTTTAGTCTCTTGACTCTAGTTGGTGTGAGTCTGGTTATGAAGTTCCTGTCAATCTTTGATAAACAATTATTATTTTTGTACATATTTCCTTTTCTCCTTTGGGGAGGCAGTTTCCAGTAAGGAGCTGTTTTTGAAAAAATTCATGCAGAATTCCTCTAATGATTAGCATGTAAGGCCATGGGAACAAATCAGACTTGAACAAAATAAAGTCAGAGAGGCTAAGCATTTCACTGTTACAATAATGCCCAAGTTTTCTAATCTATAAACAGATAATTATCTAGTGTATCAAATTGTTGTGAGGTTATTAATGAGTTTACCCAAGTAAAATGCTCAGAACATGGCACAGTAAGTGCTCAATAAATCTTAGCAGTTATTATTATATACTTCTATAATACTATGTACTTCTTATTGGAGCTCTAGAATTTTACTATTTATTGGTGAGATGTCAATTATTAACCATCTCCTCAGTAGATCCTTGAGACAGCAATGATAAGTGCTTTGTCCACAAGTGCATCTCTAGTAACTAGCCTGGGGCTTAGCATTGTAGGTGTGCTGGATATTCTCCACCTGTTCTTCCAGATCCACTTTCCACCCTCATCTGATTCTGTACCCCAAGAGGCTGAGACTTCTATGAACCATCCCTAAATGACAGCCCTAGATGTTTAACTTCTGGTAGTTCTAATTCTTGACTAGAGAACTCCTCTCAGGGACCCACTCCTAATTACTTTCCAATTCAAGTGAATGCTTGGTGGTAGCAGCTCCTCTCGCTGTACCCATCCCCAAGGTGCTTCACCACCATTGTTCCCATGTATCTGTAAACTGTCTCATTCTTAAACCCCGCCCAATTACTCCAGTTAGCTGACATCTATTTCCTTTTGGGAAAGATACAACAGGTTCTTGGTCAATATTTGTTGAATGAATGATTTTTTTACCATATGAAGTGTGGAAATTAATAAACAGAAACCTCATTTAAAATGAAGTTGGGAGACTAGAAGAGAGAACTCTAATGTATGTCACTCAAAGCACACTAATAACCCCAGCAGGGAGAGATATACCTTGCAACTCCAACAGGACGTGATACTTTACTCCTTCAGCAGGAGGAAGTTTCCTCCTCACCCAGTAACAGCTCAGCCAATGGGAGACTGCAATGACTCAGCCAATGAAAATTCACTATACTTCGAACTTTCAGTTTCTTCCAATACTCTTCACTTATAACAGCCCCTCCCATGTCCATAAAAGTGTTCCTTTCCTTTGTTTTTCTGTACTTGCACAATGTCACCATTAGACTGCATGTCCCAAATTGCAATTTCGTCGTTCCCAAATAAACCCATGTTGCTATTTTTTTTTTAAGGCCAACAGAAGATAATAATCCTCAATCCAAACCATGGCTAAAGTTGTTATGACGAGTTAATATGAAACAAGAAGTGAGCATATATATATTTAAAAAGATGCGAGTTTTGGAGCAGTGGATCTCAAGTGAAAGACTGCATCAGAACCACCTGGAGGGCTTGTTAAACCCACATTGCTGGGCTCCGCCCAAGGCATTCTGTTTTGTTAAGCTTGGGGGAGGGAGAATTAATTTGCATTTCTAACAGTTTTCTGGTGATGCTGATGCTTCTAAGTGAAGACTAGAGAATGACAAACATTACGCTATAGAAATGCCAGAGGTTTTTGTTACTTATAAACTCCAAGACTCATGGTTGCATTAGTATCTTTACAAACACAGAATGCCAAACAAAATATAATCTATGTTTTATTTTATACTTCTCAGATTATTATAATCTAAACAGAAGTTTCTGCTTTAAAAAACGGGAAAAAAAGAGCAATGTCAAGAATAAATGCTGGGAGCAGATGAGAGGGGATGGAAAGCCCCAGTGTAGGAAGAGCTGCACACATTTTTAGGGCATACCAGCACAGTGGACCACGGAACTGGACCTAGTGAAGAGCAGTTAAGCCAGGGCCAAGAGTCCTGAGGCCTGAGCACACAACAGATCTCCTTCCTGCTCCACTTCAATCTGAGCTGCAATGGCATGAAGAAGGGCCAAAAAATTGCCCAAAGTTCACCAGACACACCTCTTCCTTTAGCACAGCCAGGCCAGAGCACCCTGCTCTCCACACACTCATCCAGCACAGCAGTCATATTCACACATTTACAAACAATACTTCTGATTTCAGGCTCCATCATGGACTCAGGTTCCAACTCCAGGGCCAAGGTGTGTGTGTGTTTCCTTAGTGGACTGACAAAGGGCCACTGGAGAGTCAGAGAGACCTAGGGATCCAGCCAGGGAAATACTGCATTCTATACTCTGCTGGTGTGAGGGAAAATTCTACTGATTAATGGGCTGCCTAAGCTCATTAGAGAGGTCCAGACACTGGTTCTGAAATGCTATCCAGTTCTGCTTTGCTTCTCAATAACCAGCTGACGAGAAAGCAGAGTGCCAGGAGGCCAGTCCCTAGGAGGTCCCCTAGCCCTGTGAGGTAGGGAATACAGTGGTTGTCAGGATCCAGGGCCTGGTGCCACATTAGCCGAGCCATCACTTCTGCCAGATACAGCAGGATTGTCACCTGTCGTAAGAGCAAGCAGACACAAAAGACAATGACCAAGTCAGAAAGCCAAGTGCCATCAAGAAACACTAGCAGATTTCAAGGGCAGACACCAAGGTGGACCTATCAACCATAGGTAGTCCCCTTCTTCAAGCTTCTCTTGGAGTCTGATGCCCAGCTATAAGCTTGTGCAGAGCTGATGAGTCCACCCTCATCCACACTCGCCTAGTCTCCCTCCCTGTGGATGAACCCTGTTCCTGGCATCCTGAAGCGCCAGACAGACCTGCTGCTGCTCAACAGCTTTGACCTTTTCTGCTATACCAACTCTAAAGTTCCATTCTTGGAACTTTAGACATTAATCTTGCTGGGACTTCAACTTAGGTTTGGTGGAGGCCCTCTTGTGGGCAGCTTTACATGGCTAGCCTTTCCTGAAGATGCCAGGGGGCAGTCCACACATCACTGGTCAGGTCTCAGGGTTCTTTGGTCCTTTGTTGTGGGCTGACCCTAGCCCCTTTATTGCTGTTGTTGCTCAGGACAGTTTCTCAGACTGCTCCAACCTATCTTTCAGGGTCAGGGTCATTCTTCGATTGCAAATGCCATAACTCAAGGCAATGTGGAAATGCTAGTGCCTTAGAGTTGCCTACTAATGCCGATTTATCACTGCAGAGGCCCCAGGCCCACTGGGACATCAGCTAGCTATAGTCTTAGCACAATCTGCTGAGTCCTACTCTGAGGCAGGCACTACATTAATTTCTTTCATGTCTTTATCACCATCTATCTAGCTATAACTACAGTCCACACATGCTTTTTAGCAACACCCCTGCGGGGGCCTGATCCCTGCCCAACCCCTGTCTATGATGAGTGATATATGTGGCCCACTTCATTAGCTGGACCTGCTCATCAGCTTGCTTCATTGCAACATGCTAAACCCTTAGGACAGCTCCTCTGATCCTCTGGTGGAGTGTGGAGTGAGCTGTATTCAGTATGGGCTGTGCCTGGTGGTGGGTGGAGTTGAGTGTGCTATGTGGAGTGTGCCCTATTGCAGTGCGCAGTGCAGAGTATGCTGTGTGGAGTGTGTAGTACAGAGTATCCAGTGGACACTGTGGAATGGCTTGTGTGTCTGGATCATGCTCTTGGGCTTGAATGAGCTGACTTGACTACTAGAAGATGAGAACTGTACCCCGCATGTCCAGGAATTCCCAACCTCACCTCCTCAGCTTCTCTCCCAGGGCAGTGAATAAAGCTTGCTGGCTGATTAAACACTGGATGCTGCTTTGCTGCTGCCATAATTGTCCTTACCTGGATCAAGCCTGCTAGTAGATAGAATACCACGAAGGTCTTGCTGTTTGGAACTGAATGGCCTTCCACCATGTAGATGATGATGAAGAAAATCAGATGGCCTGGAATCACTAGAAAGAGCAGGACTCGGGCTGACATGGAATTGATTTCTGGAGGAAACATAACCAAGGAAGTTGTGTGACCTACCTGGCAGAAGAGGCCACCTTGGCATGTGACAGTCTCTAGTAAGGCATCCATATTCATTCAACTACTTCCCAAAGGTCCCAGAGAGTAATTGACGAAGCCCTGGACAGTTTACTGAGCACTTACTATATGGCAGGCATGTTCTAGCAGATGGGAATATAGTTTCTCTCAAGGAGCTGACATTTCAGGGAAGAGAAAAACTGGAATTGAGTAGCAGAAACAAACAAGAAATGTAATTTCAAACTCTGACAAATACTAGGAAGAAAATAAGATAGGATAATATGGTAGAGAATGAAGTGTCTCTTAGTGGGAATTAGCTACTGGGGATTGGAAGCCCACTCAAAGAGATGACATTTAGGCTGAGATCTGAATCTGGGAGTAAGGATCTGGCTAGAAGAAAGAGGATGTGCAAAGGGCTTAAGGTGGAAAAGAGCTCAAGAGTATCAAAAACAAAGGCTCAGTGTGTGGAGTTAGTGTTCAGGAGGGTGGCACACTCATGGGGCCTCAGGAAGCCCCTTCCTCACAGTAAGCCTCTGGGACAGAGTCAGCACATTGATGAGGTATGTGTGATCCCCACGCTCTCTTCAGGATCCAGAACTCTATGAGTTTAAGACTCTGCAAGAAGTGTGATTTACCTTGCTCTATTCTTTAAAACTATAACATGTGAATATAATGGGCCTCTGAAACACAAAAAAAGAGTTTCAGTGAAAAGTAAGTCTTCATTTACCTCTGAGTTAATATATTTTACCAACTTAAGAAGAAGAAGGGAAAAAATATCATATGTCGTTTAGAAGCTAAAAAGTCCACTATAAAATAATATGTAGAGAGAGGATTAGAACACACAAGAACATCCAAATCTATTTATGATAAAAAATTAGACAAGATATAAAACAATTCTTTACCCCAAAAGACCTCAAAAAGAAGGAAGCAATATAATTATTATTGGTAGCTGGCATAAAAACTCAAGAAAATCTATTTAAAAAATTCCTAAAGAATTTAGTAAAGAGTTTGGAGAAACATGACAGAGTGAAAGAGGTCCCCAGAATTCTCCCCTTGAAACAACAAGCTAAACATCTAAAACTCAACATAAAACACCCAAACTACATACCAGTACATCTGAGTGTGGGATCTGCTCATAAGAGCTACCACAGGTCAGAACCTCAGGTGTCGGGCAGTGGACTGGGAGAGATAAAGAAGCTGCCTATTGAAGCCATCTGAGCTCCCTGCAGGAGGATGGGGAGGGAAGAAAGTGTGGCGAGTTCCCTCAATAGTCCTGCATGCAAGTGCTGTGAGCTCCATGTGGCCGATAGCAGGGCCAAGTCATCAGGGCAGAAAGCAGAGAAGTAGGAAGGCAGAGAAACAGTTGAGCTTTACCAGCCCTGGTTGCAAAACTGAGGCTGATCCACAGTCCCCAATCCCTAACCCAAAGGGCCCTTCCCCCCATAACTTACAAGACTAAACACTGCAGAGCCCCAGGGGAATCTGAGCAAACACTACTGAAACTGTCGTGAACACTGACAGGGACTGAGACTGAGAGTAGTGAGCACAATTAAACATCTATAAGAAAAAAGTCATTATTAAGGCTTTATATAAAGCAGAGATCCAAGAGGCTTAGACGCCACCTACTGGAAACCTAAAGAAAAGCGCCTTCTTTGTAGCGGGCTAAAGAGAGACCTTTATATAATAAATCTTCTTTCTGGAAAAAAAGGCTGAATGCACATCCATTAATGCCCAGGTAGAGAAATAGTCCATTAAACACCATAAACAACCAAAGTGACAAGGCATCTCAGAAAGAAAGAGAAAAATCTCCAGAAAATAAGCTTACAGACATAGAAATATGCAACTTAAATGATAGAGAATTCAGAATGGTACTTCTGAAAAAACTCAGGGAGTTCCGAAATGAGTCACATCCACATTATCAGGAATTGAAAAAACAACTAGATGAGCAGAATGAGTTCTTTAGCAAGGAGACTGAAACCCTCAAAAAGAAGAGAATAGATCTTCTAGAGATAAAAAACAAAACAAAACAAAACACACACTGCAAGAGTTGGAAAATGAAGTAACAGGCTTGGGAAATAGAGTCGACCAAATGGAGGAAAGTATCAGTGATATTGAAGAAAGAAATCTAAAAATAAATCAGAAGTAAGAAGAGAGAAACTGAAGAATGAAAAGTATATAAAAGAAAAATACAAGAACTAGCTGATACCATCAGGAGAGGAAACATAAGAATAATGGGAATTCTTGAAGGTGAGGAAAAGGAGCAGGGAGTAAAAGGCATTTTCAGACAAACAGTTGAAAAGAATTTCCCAAATCTAAGGAATGAGCTGGTGCTTGGAATTCAAGAAGTCAACAGAACACTCAATTACCTCAACCCAAAAAGGCCTTCACCAAGACACATTGTATTAAAATTATCAAAAATCAACGACAAAGACAAAATTCTCAGGGCAGCCAGGGAGAAGAAGATGGTAATTTATAAAGGAAAACCCATTAGATGATTGTTGGACTTCTCAGCACAGACCATATAAGCCAGAATGGAGTGGAATCAATTATTCAAACTATTAAGTGAAAGGAACTACTAGCCTAGAATAATGTATCTAGCTAAGCTCTCCTTTAGATATGAAGGAGAAATTAACACCTTTCCAGACATACAAAAATTGAGAGAATTCTCCACTACGAGGCCTGTACACAGGAAATACTGAAAGGTATCAGCTCAACTAAAATAAAATGACAAAACAAAAAAATACATAGTTAGGAGTAAGGTGACTAGCAGGCAAATAGAAGCAGAGGAGTGAGTGTAACCCTTACTAAGAACAGAGCATTATAAGCTTAAGCATTAAGAAGAGAATTGCTATAGTAAGATACTAATGAATGTCCAGTATATATAGGGACAAATTGAGACAACAATGACTGAAAAGGGGAGGATTCAAAGATCTAATTTCACAAAGGAGAATGGAGATAAGCCACAAGCAGAAGACAATGGACGACTGTATATATATATATATATATATATATATATATATATATATAACTATCCTTTCATATTCGTAATGGTAACCACTCAGCAAAGATTCAGAACTGAAGTATGTAACATAAAACAAGAAGAACCAGAGGGAAAACCCACAAAAGCCAAACAAAATAAAGAAAACAGAAACACAAGGAAAGGAAGCAATGGAAACACTGAGCTACCAGAAAGCAAAAAATAAAATGGCTATAAGAAAACCTCATATTTCAATAATCACCCTAAATGTAAATGGACTGAACCCACCAATAAAAAGGTACAGTGTTACAGAATGGATCAAAAAACAAAACCCAACTACATGCTGCCTCCAGGAGACACATCTCAGCTCCAAAGACATATATAGACTCAAAGTGAAAGGGTGGGAAACAATATTTCAAGCAAATGGCATTCAGAGAAAAACGGGACTAATGGTACTAATATCAGACGAATTAGACTTCAAAATAAAAAAGGTAAAGAAAGATACTGAGGGACACTTCATAATGATAAAGGGAATCATGTAACAAGAAGACATAACACTTATTAGTATCTATGCTCCCAGTAAGGGAGCCCCAAAATATGTAAAGCTATTACTAACAGAACTAAAGGGAGAAACAGACCAAAACACTATCTTAGTAGTTTTGCGGTTCAATCAAATCTAAGACCCACGGAGCCAATAGAGATGAATTGTGAGCCTTTATTAGCCATCTGGTGACTGACTCTCTACCACACAGGGTTAGAGGAGATCAGTCCTGAGCTCCCAAAAGAGGCAGTTTATAAAGCCTAGGACCACACCCTGGTTAAACATCAAACAAGTAAGCAGATTAACCACACCCTACTTAACCATCAAAACAAATAAGTGGATTAACCACACCCTAATTAACATCAAACAAGTAAGCAGATTACAGAAGCAGAAGTTGGCCATTGAAAATTTTCCACCCTTAACAGTAGAGAACCTAATACCCCACTTTCGGAGATGGACAGATCATCCAAACAGAAAATCAATAAGGAAATAACATCTTTAAATGACACATTAGACCCACTGGACATAATTGACATTTACAGAGCTTTCCATCCCAAAACAGCTGCTTATACATTCTTCTCTAGTGCACATGGAACATTCTCAAGGATCCACCATATACTGGGACACAGAAATAGCCTCAACAAATATAAGAGGGTTGAAATCATACCAATCATATTCTTTCATCATAATGCTTTGAAACTAGAGACCAACTGCATAAAGAAATCAGGAAGAACTACAAACATATGGAGATTAAACAACATGTTACTGAAGAATAACTGGATCAGAGAAGAAATAAAAAGAGAGATCAAGAGATACAGAGAAAGGAATGATAATGATAGTACAAGATAACAAAACTTTTGGGATATGGCCAAAGCTGTCATAAAAGGAAAGTTCATATCATTACAGGTATATTTCCAAAACAAGAATGAGCCCAGCTAAACATCCTAACACTTCATCTTAAAAAACTAGGAAAGGAAGAACAAATGAAGCCTAAGTTCAGCAGAGGAAAGAAATAATCAAAATTAGAGCAGAAATAAATGAAATTGAAAACATAAAAACAATAGTGGCTAGATTCACTAAAGAAAAAAGAGAAAAGACAAAAATAAAATCAGGGATGAAAGAGCAGAAATTATGACAGACACCACAGAAATACAAAGGATCGTACAAGAATAATATGAAAAAGTATGTTACACCAAATTTAATAACCTAGAAGAAATGGACCAGTACTTAGAAAAATACAACCTTTCCAGACTGAATCAAGAAGATCTGGAAAATCTAAATAGACTGATCAGCAGTATGTAAATTGAAACATCATCAAAAACCTACGAAAAAGTAAAAGTCCAGGACCAGATGGCTTCACCAGTGAATTCTACCAAACATTCAAAGAAGATTTAATACCTATTCTCCTCAAACTCTTCCAAAACATCGAAGAGGAAGCAATACTTCTCAACTCATTTTATGAGGCCAATATTACCCTGATACCAAAACCTGGTAAAGATAACATTAACACACACACACACACACACACATACAACTATCTCTCATGAACACAGATGCAAAATCCTAAATAAGATACTAGTGAATTGAATACAGCAACGTATTAAAAAGATTATACACCATGGTCAAATGGGCTTCATCCCAGAAGCACAGGGATGGTTCAACATATGCAAATCGATTTATGTGATATATCACATAAACAAATTAAAAAACAAGAATCATATGATCATATCAATAGATGCAGAAAAGCCTTGGACAAGATACAGCATTCATTTATGATCAAAACACTTAACAAAATCAGTACAAAAGGAAAGTACCTTAACATAATAAAGGCCATATATATATGGCAAACTCTCAGCCAACATTATAGTTAACAGTGAAAACTAAAAATCTTCCCTCTAAGATCAGGAACAAGGCAAGGCTGTGCACTATTGCCATTCTTATGCAATATAACACTGGAGGTCCTAGTGAGTGCAATCAGAGAAGAGAAAGATATAAAAGGCATCCAAAGAGGAAACGAAGAAGTCAAAATGTCACTAGTTGCGGATGACAAGATTCTCTATATGGGAAACTCTAAAGGCTCCACAAGAACACTTCTAGAAACAATCAGCAAATACAGTAAGGTTTCTGGATACAAAATTAATGTTAAAAAATCCATAGCATTCCTATACTCTAATAATGAAGTGTCAGAAATAGAAGTGGAAAAAAATCATTCCTTTTGCAATTGCAACAAAAAGAATAAAATACCTAGGAATAAATCTAACGAAACATGTGAAGGACATATATAATGAAAACTATAAGACCCTATTAAAAGAAGTTGAAGAAGATACAAAGAAATGGGAAGATATTCTGTGTTCTTGGATTGGAATAATCAACATAGTTAAAATAACCATATTACCTAACACATTATACAGATTTAATGCAACCTCCATCAAAATCTCATTGGCATTTTTTTAAAGAAATAGAAAAAAAAAATCATCAGATTTGTATGGAATCACAAAAGACCTCGAATCGCCAAAGTCATCCTGAGAAAAAAGAACAATGCTGGAGGCATCACTCTGCCTGACTTTAAATTATACCAAAGCGACAATCATCAATACAGCATAGTATTGGCAGTAAAACAGACACATGGGCCAGTGGAACAGAATCGAGAGTCCAGAAGTAAACCCGTATTTATGTGAGCAAATAATTTTTGACAAAAAAAGCCAAAAACATACAGCGGAGAAAGGAAAGCCTTTTCAATAAATGGTGATGGGAAAACTGGAAAGCCACTTGCAAAAGAATGAAACTAGCAAACCTATCACCACACACCAAAATTAACTCAAAATGGATTAAAGACCTGAATATAAGACCCGATACAATAAAATGCATAGAAGAAAACATAGGAACTAAACTCAAGGTCATTGAGCTTAAAGAGGATTTTATGAATTTGACCTCAAAAGCAAGGGAAGTAAAAGCTAAAATAAATGAATGGGACTACATCAAACTAAAAAGCTGCTCAGCAAAAGAAATCGTCATCAATGTAAAGAGACAACCATCCAAATTAGAAAAGATATTTGCAAGCAATGCCTCCAATAAGGGCCTAATATCCAAAATATACAAAGAACTCATACAACTCAATAACAACAAAAAAACAAACAATCCAATCAAAAAATGGGCAAAAAATCTGAACATACACTTTTCCCTAGAGGACATACAAATGGCCAACAAACATTTGAAAAGGTGCTCAACATTGCTAGCTATTAGGGAAATGCAAATCAAGACCACAATGAGATACCATCTCACACCTGTTAGAATAGTTATAATCAACAGGACAAGTAATAATAAATGTTGGAGAAGGTGTGGAGAAAAAGGAACCCTCATACACTGCTGGTAGGACTGCAAATTGGTACAGCCACTATGGAAAACAGTATGAAAGTTCCTCAAAAAAGTAAGAATTGATCTACCATATGATCCAGCAATCCCTCTACTGTGTATTTACTCCAAAGACTTGAAAACCCATATCTGAAAAGATATTTGCACACTGATGTTCATAGCAGCATTATTTACAGTGGCCAGAACACAGAAACAACCAAAGTGTCCTATGATAGATAACTGGATAAAGAAGCTGTGGTACATATATACAATGGAATATTACTCAGCCATAAGAAGAGATGAAATACTGCCATTCGCGACAACATGGATGGACCTGGAGATAATCATGCTCAGTGAAATTATCCAGACAAAAAAGTTGAAAATCACATGATATCACTTATAGGTGGGATATACACTTAAAAGCAACAAATGAACAGGAGAAACAGAGACTCATGGACATGGACTATAGACTAGTAGTTACCAGAAGGTAGGGGGTAAGGGGTGGGGGGAGGTAGACAGAGTAAAGGAGGCCAAATATGTGGTGACAGTAAGAAATCTAACTGAAGGAGGTGAACACACAGTGTAAATATATATGTGCCTTACTATTAAATTGTACAGATGAATCTTATCGAATTTTGTTAACCAATATCACCATAAAAAAAAAGGATTCAGTAAAATATGAATTTTACTGCTGCTATTGACTGCTTGTTTCCCCACAAAACCTATGTGTTGTAATCTAACCACCATTGTGATGGTATTCAGAGGTGGGGCCTTTGTGAGGTAATTAGGTCACGAGGGTGGAATCTTCATTAGTGGGATTCATGTGCTTATAAAAGAGACCTTAGAGAGCTCCCTTACCCCTTCCACCAAATGAAAGTACAGTAAGAAGTCAGTTGCATATGAACCAGAAGGAGGGCCCTCACCAGACACTGGATTTGCTAGTGCCTTGATCTTGGATCTCTAGCTGTCAGACATACAAAAAATAAATTTTTGTTTTTTATAAGCCACCTAATCTATCTTTTTGGTATAGCAGCCCAAATTAAGACAGGACATAAATAATATAGAAAGTAAATACCTTTTCTATATACAAATGACAAAGTAGAAAATGTAATGGGGACTGCCACTTCTAGATAAGATGGAGTGGAGTTACTTCTTCCTATTCCTCTCACTAAATAAAAATAAATATCTTGGACATTATATATAAAACACATAAGAAGATTCTGAAATATGGAGAAAAACGGCAAGGTGGCTAGGGACTACAAGGCCCAGGGAACACGGCTGTGAATTTCCCAAGTTCATTTTCTTTTTTTCTCATATATCCCAGACTGGGTGCTGGAGAAGTAAGTAACCCAGGAATGCCAATGGACATTGACCAAAAAATGACTCAAAGGAAACTTGCTTTCTCTAGCCAAAGGTCCAGAAAAGAAGCAGCTTAGCAAAACAAAAAAACTTGTAGACAATAACTTCTCTATTCTAGCCAAATATCACAGGAAAAACAGCAGCCTCACCTCCATCAGCAAAGGCCAAGTAAGGAGCCTGGACTTCTGCCCTTATCCAGGTGGAATGTAGTACTCATCATGAGGTGGTATGAGAGAAGGGTGTGTGGAAAATAAGTGAGACTCTGCCTAGAGGTAACGAGGACCCCCTCCCTCTATTATAACAGTAAAGGCCATGTGAGAAGCAATAACAAGGCATTCTCAGCAAGGATGGTGTCAGAGGACCATGGACCCTACTCTGCCACCAGTATGAGGTGCTCCTTTTCCCCTAAGGTGTCAATGGAGAAGGAGGGGAGATCTAGACTTCTATCTTGATCTGGCAGTAAGGAAGCAGTGCATTCCCTTTCCCGCAATGGTGCAGTATCAGAGGAGGTCAGCTAAAACTCGTAACATAATACTCCAAATATTCAGGATTCAATCTAAAAATCACTCATTATAGCAAAACAAAACAAAACAAAACAAAACAAACAAAACAAAAAAACTCTCAATGAGAAAAGACAACCAACAGACACTAACATTGAGATGACACAGATGGTAGAATTATGTGAAAGCCATTTTAATAAATCTGTTTTAAAAATGCTTCAACCAGCAGTTACAAACATACTCAAACAAATGATAAAAATAAAATATATCAGTAAAGAAATAGAAGGTCTTAGGAAAGTAGAAGATAACCAAAAAGAACCATATGGAAATTTTAGAACTGAAAAAATACAATAGCCAAAAAATCCAAACAACTTAATGAATAGGATCAATATTAGAATGAAGAGGACAGAGAAAAGAATCAGTGAACTTGAAGAGCCAATCTAAATAACAGTAACATACAGTGAGAAAAAAACTGAAGAGAGCCTCAAGGACTTGTGGGACTATAACAAAATCTAACATTCACATCATCAGAAAACCAGAAGGAAAGGAGGAAAAAAGTTGGGCTGAAAAAGTATTCAAAGAAATAATAGCTTAAAATTTCCCAAATTTGGCAACAGATACATCTGTGTATTCAGGAAGTGGAATAAACTCCAAGTAGAATAAGCCCATAGAAATTCATACCATTGCATATCATAATCCTGTGTCTAAAAAGTCTTGAAATAAGCAAGAAGGAAATGACCCCTGATGTATACAGCAAAAACAATTCCAATGATGACAATTTTTTATCAGAAAACATGAAGGTCAGAAGGAAGTGGCACATTTTTCAAGTATTGAAAAGAACTATCAACCCCAAATTTATATCCAGTGAAAGTATCCTTTAGAAATGTGCTAGCAGATCTCCCCTGAAAGAATGGCTAAAGATAGTTCCTGAAACAGAAAGAAAATGATAAAAGAAAATGTAACAGGACAAAGATTCAATTTTTAAAATCAACAAAAAGATAAAACACCTCCAGTGGTTTCCAGTGGTTCTCAGAATAGAATCTAGTCTCCTTTCTTAAGCTTAAAGGCCCCAAATGATCAGCTCCTTCCTACCTTTCTGGCTTCAGCTTCCTTCATCCTCTTCCTTGCTCATTATGTTCAGGTCTCACTGGCTTTTCAGTTCTCCAAAATTACCAACCTCCTTTCTTTCTCTGGACCTTTGCTTAGGCTATCCCCTCTTTCTAAAATGCTCCTCCTACTCCAGCATGCCTCTTCCCCAATTAACACATGTTTATCCTCAGAGAGAAACTTTCTAATCCCAAATATGAGTATCTCCTGTAAATTCTTTTTTATTGCACCCTGTACATTTTGCCTTTTAGAACATATAATTTGTAATTCTGTGTTCATTTTTTGCTCTGTGTGTTGTTCTAGGCCATGTATATCCATGAGAGCAAGAAAAAGCTTTCTTTCTCTCTCACCACTGTAACCTGACATGTAGTACCTGATAGACATTCAGTAAATATTCAGTAAATAGTTAATTGAGTAAATAAACAAATCAATTAAAGGCAAGTTTGGGGAATCAGGTCTCTGGGAGAAGCAGCTTTGTCCCTGAAGATGATCTGTGCTGAGGTCAGCACAGGTCTTAGACATCACTGCTACAAACACCAGATTCCAATGATGTTAATTTCTGCTCGTTTAAAGAAATGGCCTCATGGCCTCTGAAAGACATCAGACCCACCTGAGGTACAGAAAGTAGAGTATGGGTTAGGCCAGAATTTTTTCATCCAGAGGGGTAGAACACCAGGCGTGCTCCACATGTGCAGGTAGGTGGAGATCCGGCTGGTCTGAATGGCCACCAGATTGCCACCAACACCTATGAGGGGAAAAAGAATCTGGTTTCCCCTTCTTTATGCCAGTCTCTGAGTTCTATCTCTTATTTAAACTTCCTCCAGGAAGCCTTCCTTGATTAACTCAGTACTTGATCTCTTTTCCTCCTCTCCCATCTGACCCCATATCTTGTTTGGCAAACAACAGTGGCTTGGACCTCATGAGTGAGGTATCAAGGTAGTAACTATATCATCTTGACAGCTCTTAAGGTAAACAAAGTGTGACTGGCAAAGTAGGTTCTCGATACATATTTGTTGGGTAGAGGGAGAGTGAGAGGTAGAGAGGGAGAGGATTCAGGAAAGGAGTGAGGGTGCAGGAGGGAGGAGAGCAGATGGAAAGGTCTGTGGGAGGGTATCTTGATAAGACATTTGAGGCCATAGGAAGTGACTGGAACCAGAATAGACTGGAATACCTGAGGAAGTGAAAGATTATTTTTCACCTCAAGGTGAGAAGGAGAGGAAAGAGAATTGTGGGTAAGAGCAGCGAGGGAAGAGAGAAATGATCACATGGTGACAAAGCTGGAGCTTAATGCGGAAGCTTTCGGCTTCCCCAGGGAGCTGATGGTGTCCAGCTATGCCAGGGCTGGAGGGCACAGCTGACAAAGGCCACAGTGAGCTCCTTCTGCAGGCACAGGCTTTGGGACTGGTAGAGACCAGGGCCCACCCATGGTGACTATCTCCTTTAGAGAATGGGTTGTGTTGCACCCCACTCTATTTCCTCAGCCCCAAAGAAAACAATCTCTCTCTGGGCTAGATGTACCCCAGTGACCTCCAGGGGTAGAGACCAACTACCTCAGTGCTCCAGAGGGTGCAAAAAATGGCCTATGGGCGAAAGATGTTTATAGATCTATTTTTGTTAGCCCACATAGGATTAAAAAAAATAATTCAAATTAATTGGCAGCATTTACAAATTAGGACTTTAATTCAAATTCCTAGCTTCTCCTAACAAGTCAGCTCAGGCAAATCTGGAACTCAGTTCCTACCAGGAAGCAAGTGGCTGGAGCTTAAAAGGCACTACTTCCTATACCAGAAACACATGCCCTGTTTCCTACCACTACTCACTGCTTAGCTATCGTCTTACCTGCTTAACTCATTCAAATGGCTCACTTGGCCTCTATAGGTACCTGGGTTGGTGCTATCCAAGGATATCTTTCTAAGCTTATGGTCATTTGGGCCTGACTTGGCCATTGCTATCCTCATTCATAGGTGCCATCCCTTGTGCTGAGAATAGGCCCTCAGGGACTCTGTTGAAGTGCAGCCCTACTGGGTAGCCTGCTGACATGCAAAGAATACAAGCCTGTGTTCGCACAGAAGTGGGGAGGGGTAACCCAAGGGCCTCTGAATCCTGTTTCTGAAGTCCCAGAAGGCCAGAGCCTGGATACCAAGCAAACTACACATTAAGTTATCATGTTTGGTTCCTCTCCTGATCGGTGGTCTCATTTACAAAGCCTTATCAGAAACCGAACACAAATGAAGTTTTGGTTAAAAGAAGGGTCCTTACCACAAATGCTCACAGGGTTTAAGCCTAGAAGGTGAATAGTGAAGGGCTAGGGGGAAGAGAACAGGGAGTGGAGGATTGTGAATAGCACAGGTCCTGTCTCAGCAGCAGCTGATTCCTGCCCTACCCCTAGTGTAAAACCAGGATTGTCACAGCCTTGCTTTTTGAGAAGACAGAAATCCAGATTTTTATGTGTAAATGTCATCAATTAATCTAAGTTAAAAAAAAAAGAAAAACCATGAGAGGCCAACATTCCTGTTCTGAAGGCCATATTCATTCTGTAGGTGTCAGAGAATTTTGGGTTAAATTCTGTGTGCCTTCAAGGCATGGGATTTAGCTGTGTGGGAAAGCTCAGATCTCACCTATGAACAGCAGGGTGTGATCCAGTGACCTATGGACAGGGCTAGTCCCTTGGGGTCTCCTTCTATCTGAGAAAAACTAGCCTCGGTAGTCTCTGTCTGGTCAGCTTCCTGACCGCCTGAAGGCCTGGGGTCAGACTTCTGACATCACTGCTGCTCAGGTCCCACCACCCAGGCCCTGGAGACCAACCCAGGCCAAAGATCCCTGGTGATAGGGATTGCCAATACCTACCACATATGATGGGAGTAAATACGGCCATGCCTTTGTACTGCTCTTTAGAGATGGTTTTGTTCAAGATGAGCCCTCCGAAACTGGGGAGAGAGCAGACGTCAGTCAAATGACTTGAGTTTATGCTTGTTAAGTGGCCTTGTAACCTCTATACAAACTACATATCAGCCTGTCTTCCCAGCTTAGCAAACACTTTCCTTACCCCAACACAAAATATCTGCTATAGCCAAGCTGGTCTTAGGGTCCTCTGTACCCAATGCATGTGTTTTCATCTCTAGTCTGTATCTAGTCTGTTATAGAAGGCCCTTGAGATAATGTCAGTCCACTAAAAACAAACTCCTTTCAGTGGCCACTTAATTGGCTAGGCTCTGTTATGTGATTGCCCCTGAACTGCAACTTAGCTATTCCTTCGCAGAAAACAAACCTGCATAAGTATCATCTTCTGCTCCTTGTTCTTAGAAGATGCTACAAAAAGCCTTGGCTCCCTCTGGCCCCTGTAGTTTAGCAAAGGCTGCTCTGTCCCTAGAGCCCTAGAGAAGTGAGATCAATTTGTATAAGGAGCCAGGAGTAAAGTTACCTAGACCATCAACTCTCCTTCCTGAGGGTCAAAGTTAAGAAAGCACATCAGAAAGAATTGGGGTGGCCCCCGTCAGGGTCTACTAGTGGAAAGGGCCCTCAAGAATGAGGCTGGAGGGTGGAAGACCTGGGCTCAGCTGAAGGCCCAAGGGTCCAGGGTGACTAATCCTTCAGCTCCTCTAAATCTCACCAGCAGCCATGCTGTGGAAATTGTGTTCACAGAGCCATTGCCTTGAGGCCAGGCAAAAGACTCCCTGCAGCCTAAGCAGGGGTCCAGGCCAGTGAGAGCTGTGACAACAGGGGAATGGGAGACCCAGTATCCACAGTTCCAAGACAGGGCAGGGAGCCATGGCACTAGTGTGCTCATCTGATGTTTCCAGGTTTAGTTCTTTCTGACTCTCTGGTACTCTGGCAATTGTAAACAGGACTGCCTCTCAGAGAAAGTTAGGGTTCTTGGTGAGAGGTGAGAGGAGAGAGAAAGAGAGGGGGGAGGAGGAAGGGGGAGAGAGGAGTAGGGGGAGGAAGAGGAAGGGAGAGAAAAAAAGAGGAGGTTTGACTCAACCAGCACCAGGATTTGTAAAGGGGCCCACAGCTGAGGTTCACTCTAACCATGCTCAAAGCAGTAAGCATTACACTCCTCTAGGGGCTCCTTGGCTCTTGGGCCACTCTCCTGATCACAGAGCCAGGGGATGGCACAGAGAAGGAGATGGGGCAGAGGCCCTCATTCATGCTCACCTGCTGATCATCATTGCTAGGATGATTGGGAACCACCCAGACTTTAGGATCTTCATGGTGGGTGGGTTCTGCTTGGCAATGAGGACCCACACGGGGGTCAGAGCCATGAAGCCGATGCAGACCAGTGGAGTCAGATACTGACTGTCTGGGAAGAGAAAGAGGAGGAATAAAATGGGACACATGCATGCATGTAGCCAGGGCTGCAGAGATGAGAGGTGGGCTGGGAACTAAGGGCTCTAGAAGTCTGAGGAGACACTTCTGTCCTCATCCATTTAGGGTAGACCATCCCACCAGAACTTCCAAAGAATTTTTTTCCATCCTGTTAAGCAACTGGAAAAGTTGCTCTCTGTCGTCAATCCCTGCCACATTCAACTTCATTTCTCTGGCTTAAGTACCCTGACATAAGTACCCTCTTTCACCTCCTCCCATCCCAACCTTATTACTATTATTATTATTAATGCTATCATTTATGGGATCATGACCATGAGCCAGTGCTGTGCTTGGCACTTCTGGTGCATAAACTCATTTCATGTTCTTAAAAACCCTGCTCAGATAGGTGATGAGGAGGTGGCCCACCCAGGACATGAACCAGCAAGCAGTGAAATCAGGGTTATAGCTACAGTTGATTAGTGATGCCAATCCTGCTCCCTCCTTGACATCTTTGTCTCATAGAGCCTGGATAATAGCCAGCTTTGTAGCTATATGTGTCCCTGTGTCATCTGAAGACGAACCTGGGTCTGGATCATCTGACTTGGGCACATAAACAGGCATCATTCTTGCTCACTTCCTTTCTGTCTTGTACTGTGTGTGTGTGTGTGTGTGTGTGTGTGTGTGTGTGTGTGTGTGTGTGTGTGACCTTCTCATGCACACAGACCAAGACACTAGCTTTCTCTAGAACTGTCCTCTCATCGCTGGCCCTGCCTTCTGAGGGCACTCAGGGTGATGCATGCCCCTCTACTGAGTGGGTCCCAACATTCAGAGATGTTAGGTATGGGCCTCCTTTCTCTCACCACCATCATTAGAAGCACCCCCCTCTTGCCCTTCTTTGCAATAAGCAATCATGGTTCCTTCCTCTGAGACAGGGAGGCCTACTTCCTGGAGCAACTAAAAGAAAGGACAGGACACAGGTGCTTGAGGCGAGCTATAGACAAAGTGCTTCATGGTGGAAGTAGTCAGCCTCTTTGCCAGAAGATAGAAGGCCGGCTCAATGAGCTTTAAGCAAGTCTCAGACACTTGGGGAGACAGCAGCCTATAGGAGCGCCTAATTGCAGGACATTTTTGCATCTAGTCCAATTTTTCTAGAACTACTCAGAAGCACTGGCAGAGGTTCTACCTTATAATCTCCCAGCACTGTGGTTAGTACTTTGCCTGCATGTGGCTTGTCTTTCTGACTACACCAGCAGGTATGACGGTCGATGGCTCATTCCTTATCAGTGAAGATTCATCTGGTACATACCAGGCCCAGTGACTTTTCTCCCCTCCAGTGCACTCAAGGTAAATTCATAGTCTAACTGGAGATATGGATAATCCAACAATGATTCAACATATAATGAGTCCTGTCTTGGAACACACTATTCCAGTAGGGGTACAGCAGGGGCAGAGAGAAAGAGCCTGGGGACACCTGTGACTCATATTTATTTTGCAAATCAAACATGATTAACCTATATATAAATCTTGTTTTAAATTCAGTGTAAAAGTAAAATTAGGTCATCTTATCATTAGATCTTCATTGCCATTTACATGAAATTTGACACTCTCCCAAACCATTAAGTATTGTTGGTGGTAGACAATTCCCAGAGTGGCAAGGAGCCGATACCATAGCTGAGACAGAAAGGGTCTCGGTTGCTGAACACTCTAAGTCAGAAGTGTTTTCTTGTTCTGCTTCAGTTGCCAACATGTAAAAATGGGATGATGTCTCAAATCCTTGAGCCCATGTTCAAATGGGCAATGATAAATTGAAGCTACACTGTGGCTGCTCTTTCATCTGGGATATTTCCTCCCACCAACCATCACCACATGCCCCATTGCTCCCCACTGACTGCAGCACCATCCACTCCACTCATTTATGTTACCTGCCTCGAGGAATGTGGGGTCCTGATTGTGTTCAGAACCAACACTTACTAGATGCTAAGGTGACTGTGCAGCCACCTTAGCAAGATTGTACGAGGTGGAAGGTAAACAATGTGACGCTTGGAGGGGAGTGGTCAGCAGTGGAAACTCAGTAGGGAAGAACCATCTGGGCAAGAGTGATGCTGCCTTTCCACACTGCCTAGGGCCTGAGCAAACTCCTGGGGAGTCCTCTGGTAGAGTAAGGGCATGTTGCCATAGGACATGTGAATGTCTCTCTGAGCTGCTAAGCAGGTTACCAGGCTGCCTTCTGAGGAGCCCTGGCTTCCCCTGCCTTGCGCCTGTAGGGAGAGCATATGTTGCCACTGTTTCTGCCCGTGGCTGAGACATTCCTCCTTGGGAGCCACTTCTTGGGCAGTTTATATCTGTCCAGTGTAAACTGTCTTTCCCAAGGAGGCACTGTCACCTGTGAGGATGCACCGAAGTGACCTGATCAGTCATGGGCCCTCCCTGGCCTCCTTGGATACCCTGGTCCTGAGGTGGAAACTGAAAACCTACGTGTCTGCTGACTTGAGTAGTGTATCCCATCTAACACAGTTGAAAGTGCTTGAGATACTTGCTGGAGGACACCCTGATTTGTTCAATGACCTCAGGCTTTGCCTCTGTAAAAGAATTTCTGACTCCACAACAGAACCCACTGGTTCCTTCTTGAGGGAATGGTCCCTGATTTGAATGTTGCAGGCCGGGTGCAAACATTCTTAATCAGCCTTGCTGGTGAGCCCCTCTTCCTTGGGCACCCCCTACCTTTGTGTTTGTAGAAGAAGCTGCTAATGAAAGCCAGAATGGACAACGTGATAAGGTCTCCCAGGCTGGCTGCAATGGGTGTGGCGATGTTGTCTGGGTTGACCCCAAACTTTCGAGCACCAATCACTATACAGACCATCAGTATTCCTGCAGAGAGGAGAGAGAAGAGACTCAAAAGTTAGGAAATCAAGTGACACCAAGGAGGCTCAGTGGCACAGTGGAGAGGTGGCACAGGATGAGAAAATAGTCAGGAGATTGCTCAGTAACTTCCCTCTGTCCTCACAAGCCCAGACTGAAGCCAGGCTGCCTAAGGAGGCTGGGAGAGTTGGACTATGCTTTGTAACTTACAGGCATGATGCTAACGAATGGCCTGAAGACTCTGATGATAAACTCAAACTTGTCAGGGAGATAGTAGGCAGGTGGTTCCTGGGCTCCCACACCACTTGGAACTACATACATGAAGCTCACAGCTCCTCACTGCAGGGAAGATGGCTCTAAAACTACTCTGGGCAATGGACTGAGCTCAGTCCCCAAGGACTGAGCATGACCTCCTGTGCCTGTTGGAGTCCTTAGAGAAGCAGATGCCCAGGTAGAATGAGTCGTGTGAGAGGTTTGTTAGAGACAAAGCTTGTGAGGAAAAATGGGAGGGGTAAAAGTGCAGGGTGGCCTCTGAGGCAGGAGAGAAGGACGGAAGGAAGGGAGGCACATGCAGACCGCAGTGCAGTGCTGGGGAGCTCAGAAGGGCTATCAGAGGTCCTCAAAGGCATGTGAGCAGGTCCATATATCTGGGGAACAGGCATATACCAGCAGCCAGGCAGGGTCACAACTGGGTGGGGATAGCATGTGGACTCCGAGTACGGGGGTGATGGATTTTAGGGTGCAGCACTGGAGACCTGCTCCCTAGCTGGAGACCTGAGAGGTATCTTTTCATGGCCACTCCACCTGACCAGGTCCTATTTTCTGTTCTGACTCTGTTCTGAGGTAACTATCACATGTGAACTTCTAGCTCTCATCTGCTGTCTAGGACTTAGTCCAACAGCATCTCATGTGGGTCTTTAAAGAAAAACTCTTTGTATCTTGGGTATTGGTGTTTTAACACTTTACCCAGTATTCTGTAACTCTAAAAATAATATGAATTTTCACCTCGATGCTGTCTTAAAACTGCCACCACTGGCCAGTTGTTTGTACCCTATTTTGTGACCAGGTCACAGCTAGTTTACCTCTTCTGAAATATCTGTGCTAAGTGAATCTGAGTTTGCATGACTGAGCTGGTGGTCTGGTGGCAATCTCACAGGAAGTATAGAGATAACACCAGTTTGAGAGCATTTATTAAAAACCAACACCACCACCTGGTCTTATGGCACAGTAATGTCATGGTCACACTGAGCCACTAGCAACATTTCTGACCTTCCACACATCTTTGGATAATTCCAATTATGTCTATGCAGCTGAACTTCACCCATCTCTGGGCCTCAGTTTGCTCATCTGTAAAATGGGGAGCTAGGAATGGCATTCTCTATAAGGCCCTAGAGGAACAAGGCTGGCTTCCTGAATGATTTGATTGTGTTGTTTCCAAAGGAGACTTCATGCCAAATATCTCCTGGGTTCTATTTCTCCAGCAGGTTTGGTATACTCATCCTGCCCTTCCTCTGACCAGACTGAGTGATGGTGCTGCCCCTACCTCTCCACCACCTCCCCATACACATGCACAGGCATGTGACCAGGAACAAACATCCCACCAGGGGAGTACAGCTTGTGAATTTTCTCCTAGGCTTCTGTACTCTTATCTCGTTCCTGATCATTCCCTAGTACAGGGCTGCCTGGTAGGAACAGAAATCACCAAATAACCCACCTTGTTAACTTACAGAAAGCTAAGCTCAAAGGTGTTTTGTGAGGTCAGATGCGGGTACAGAAGTATAAATACAAATCCAATTTATAAAGTTATCACTTGTTCCTTCTTGCACTTGCACATGTAACATACACACACACACACACATAATTCACAAGAGAACCAAAATAAAGTCTATTCATTCTGCAAACATTTGGGAACTGGTTATATGCCTGGGCCTGTTTTAAGTGCTCTTATAACCATCAAGTTCTGTATTCGCAAGTAAATGCTTGTCGGGTGGAGGAACGGAAAGTAAACAAGTAAGTGAATAAGCATTTGAAGTAAATAAACAGGATACTAAAATAAAGCATGCCTGAGCAGAGAAGGCCTCAGAAAGGAACGGGCACTGGCACTTAACTAGAATTATCCACATGCTTCCATACTGATGTTTCATTCTGAACTAGAGTATAAATGTCACAAAACACCATCACTGTGCATTTTGCTCACCTGTGTATCCCTAGCACCTTAACAGTGCCTGGCCCACGGCAGACAGTTAATACTGAATAATAATGAACGGGGTGACATTTTATCGTAATTGCCCAGCTACCGGTTCTTCACTGATGGGTGTGAGGTCCCTGATGATGGTGTTATGTTTGCCAATGCCTCTATCTTTTCACCTTCTGTAGACATTTATGAACCATCTGCTGTGTGGCAGGCAGTGTGATAGAAGCGGCAGATGGAAGAACAGGAGATGCCTTTCCCATCAACCCTGCTCTGAGGAGCTGACATTGTAGTAGAGAGGTGAGATAGAAAATGAACAAAGAATCAAGATAAGTTCAGATTTTCACAAGTAGTCTAAAACAGGGGTCCACCAGTCAGTCCGTGGCCTGTTCAGCAGGAGGTGAGTGGCAGGTGAGAGAGCGAAGCTTCATCTGTATTTGCAGCCGCTTCCCAGCGCTGGAATCACAGCCTTAGCTCCATCTCAGATCATCAGGCATTAGATTCTCATAGGAACACTGGTCCCTGGTGCCAAAAAGGTTGTGGACTGAAGCACTAAAAGGAAGATGGCGTGGTACAGTATAGCACAGTGGCAGTGGGAAAGGGAAGAAGGGAGGAGAGCCGTACCTGTGAGCGGGTAGTCAGAAAAGGACTCTCTGAGATGAAACTTAAGCTAAAAACTGAGCCTTGCTCCCCAACGTGACTGTATACTACAGAACACACCACAGGCCCGTACACAGCTGTGCTCAAGAAACAGTAAAGGACTGACTGAATGAATAGGTAAATGTGTCTACAGAGCACAGGCCAGTTCTTTAAATAAGCAGAGGGAAGAGAAATTGAGTTAGCAGCTCGCTCTGGCATACACACACACTACCCAGGATGGGGCTCACTGGCCTCCTCACCTGGCAGGCTCTTCTCCACCTGTTGGCACGACACTTGAGGCTCTACCATTAGTGCTCTACCTTTCAGAACTGAAAGTACAGAGAGCTGAAAGTGGAGCCCTGAGGAGTGGGGCATGCCGGCAGGGCAGGAGGAGCGGTGCTGGGGCGGGGGCACAGCTCACCTAGGGCAAATGCAGCCAGGAAGGCGGTGATGACACTGCTGGCACACAGCAATTCCATCTTCGCAAAGTCTAACTCCCCCCTAGACACGGCTCCCAGCAGCAGGGCAGCCATAGCAGCCAGGAGCCCCATGATGGTGGCCTGCACCTGTCAGGGCAGAAATCAGCAACATGAAGAAGAGTCCCTCTGACTATTTCCGCTCCTCCCCGTCCTTCATCACACCTCTTTCTCTAACCTTGGGAGGTCAGGTTAAAACAAAAACTAACACCTTCCTTCAACCCAATTCCTCTGAAAACCACTGCTTTCCCCTCTGCTCCTTGTTCCTTGCCATTTTCTATCATAGAATCTGATTTTTCATCTTCTACTCAGCCCTTAGTCAAGGGTCACCAGGCCCTGGCTCATGGTTTCTCTCTCACTGCTCTGGGAAAGTGTTCTGTAACCACTAGCAGCACAGACAACTGACCTCCCTCATGGAAACGTTCCCTGATCTGCAGCTATGGCTCAGAGGCTTTTGTGCACACTTCCCATCAATCTCCCCAACTTGCTTTCCTTGACACTTGCTCTGCATACTGATGCCCCTTCCTCTGAATTCTCCCCCATCCTTGGCTGTAGTTCCCATCTTGTCTGGGTGGGGACACATCTCTGTGCCCACTCAGGCCAGTACCAAGGGGTGCCTCAGATCCGAGTATTAATACTGGCATCTGCTCTCTCCAACTCAAAACATCTCAATGGAAACATGTAGTTTATTAAAGAAGGTTGAACAAACAAAGAGCTCTACCATATATATGGATGGCGTGGGTTAATCTTTTAAAGATGAAAAACGCTCTCTTTAGGTTCACCTATGTAATTCCAATCAAAATCTGAACAAGATTTTTCATGAAACTTAAATTCATTTTAAATTTCACAAAGATAAGTAGATGTGTGAAAACATCCAAAACAATTTTGAGAATGAGGATCAAGAAGGCGTTTTGGAATATTCATTATCAACATATATTTTAAAACTATAGTAATTAAAACAGGTGTATTAACAGAAAAATAGATCAGCAGGACTGAATGGAGTCTAGGAATAGAATCATGAATATATAAAAATTTAATATGATAAAAGTAGAATTTTAAATCTGTATGAAATATGTGACTATTGAATAAATAGGGTAAGAGAAAATGGATATTTGTTTGGGAAAAGTGAAATAAATTCCCATTTTATACTATTTACACACCTGAACATAAAAATCTAATGTGTGAAATAGAAGAAAATGTAGAATAATATGTTTCAGATTTTGGATTAGGGAAGGCCTTCTACTAAAAATACATCATTAAAATCTATAAAGAAAAATATAGATAAACTTCATTTAAGTCCAAATATGGCTTCCATATAATACAAGATATCACAAAATTCAAAGACAGAGGTAGACTTGGAGAAAATATTTCCAACATCTCTAACTAATAAAAGATTAGTATCCAGAACAATGAAGTCCATTTTACAAATCTGCTACTGCTGCTACTGCTGCTACCACCAAACACCACCACCACCTGATAGAAAAATGAACACGGGATGTTGACAGGGAACTCACAGAAAATGAAATACAAATGGCTAAGAAACATGAAAATATAATCAACCTCCCTAGCAGTCAGGACAATTTTAAATGAAATTCCAATTTGATTTCATCCTATTTATTTGTATCTTCTGTTGGCCTTCCTCTATTAAAAGATAAGCACTGTCTTAGATTCTGCTGGGGTCCCCAGCTCTGAGAAGATAGCCTGAATCTCAGCCCTCATCTGTGCTCCCAAATAAATGGATAAATAAATCAATGGGTGGATGAGATATACTATTTTTACCTATCAGACTAAGTAAAATTAAAATTTAAAAGATTGATAATATAAAGTACATATTGACAAATATATGGGAAAATGGGTTCTTATACACTGATGGCAAAATTGGCAGAAGAATTTTGGAGGGAAATTTGGCTGTAAATTACCAATATACTTTATGATTTAGCATTTCCCAGGGAAACAATTGCACATGTGTACAAAGAACCACATAATAATAATGATGATGTTTAGAGCTGCTATTTACTTTTTACTACTTGCCACTTAAAGTTATTTTCATTCATTAGGCCATTAAAAGTACAAATTACAGAACTATAAGTACAGTATAACACTTTTTATGCTTGAAAACACAGAAAAACACGTCATATATTGCCTATGGACATATACACATGTATACTGTAGATGCAAAAAATGGTCTAGAAGAATATTTTCAATGCTGGTGAGGTTACAGAGAAACTAGTAATCAAACATTAATACTAGTGCTATTATTTAATACTAAGAAATGAAATATTTTGTAATCCTTTTGGGAAAATCTGGAGCTTTAAACTGTTCACATGTTCTGAACTTGTGGCAAGTTTTCTTAAGATATTCATACAAAAAGAGAACATTTTTGTTGTATAATGTATCTAGAATAAGCCTACAAACAACTGTAGCTGTGCCCACAGGGTTAAATGAAATGGAAGAGGGCTGAAGTTGGGCAGATTCGCATTGGCTCTTTTGGGCCAGCTCTCGGTGGCTGTCCTTCAGTTTTACCAGGTAGTTTCCAGGCCCTACCATTTGTTAAAACTTTTAAATATCACTCTTGGGTATATTTAAAAGATGGCATATTCTGAAGTTATTAAAAAGTTTAATTGTGAAACTTGCTGCACCATTTATGATTCAATGTTAAGCTTTTTAAAAATGGAGAGGACAAAATTATACCCAGGCTATCATTAGGACCATGTGCCAAGCCACTACCAGGCCCAGAGCAGGGCTTAATAAATGTTTGCTGAGAACAATCATATGGAAATGTACATGCATGTGGACAAGAATTTGGTGAAAACAGAAAAGTAAAACCAGTGACTCGTAGCTGAGGCATGTATTACCTGCCCCTTGCTAGACCCTCTGTTAAGAGTATCATCATGAGCATCGATTTTAATCTCCAAAGCTCTTCAGCTATAGGCCAATTTGGCTATAAATTATCCATATACCTTATAGTATATTATGGGTACTCCTGGCCCATGCAACTCACCTGAAGTAGAGAAGGCAGACATCTAAACACAGAATTGCTACAAGGGCAGCCCCAGCAGGACATGCAAGGCACCTGGTGTCAGGTTGGAAATGAGATCTGATTGGAATCTTTAAAGGTCTTCATTGCCCGGTGAACAAGAGGAGAAAGGACATTTCGAGGGGAGGTAACTGCATATGCAAAGGCAGGACATGAGGCCTTTTGGGCCATTCTCACACTAGAACAAGGGGAACTAACAAGGGGGCTTAAGGAGAAAGAGGCCTGATCAGCTTTAGGTTTTAGAAAACATCACTCAAGTGGCCATGCAGAGGTGAGCTGAAGGCAAAGAAGCCTGGAGCAGTTAAAACAGTAAAGAGGTTTGCAGTCAGCTAGGGGACCAAGAGGCCAAGCAAGGAGAAAGAGCTAGATTCCAGCATAGCTCAGAGGTAGAATGCTCAGTGACTAGATGTATGGATAAGGGGCAGAGAAGCAAAATGTAATTTGGTTCCCAGCTTGATTAAATGGAAAGACTATTCACTAGGCACAGCTAGAGTGATCAACCATCAACAATATTGAGTTAAGGTCTTCAGAAGAGGTAAGTGTGAGGAGGGAAGGTGAAAGGCCAGATTTGGCTATGCTGTTTCAGGGATGCTTCTGGGACAGACAGATGGAGGAGCCAAGTAGAGAGCTAGAAATGGGGGCTCTGGAACCCAGGTGAGAAGTAAAGTTGGTATCCTAATTTGATAGGGGGATATGGCTAAGTAAGGCCACCAGTTAATAAATATTGGCCTTAACTCCAGGCTTGTCTCAGAGTTCAGGTTCTTTATTCTGCCACAGGCATCCCCTAGCCAGAGAGGCCCAGAAGGTTCTGGATAGAGCCATTTCCTGTCTAGATCCAGCCCCAGCTTTCACTGAACCTTAAGCCAATCTCTTCCCAGGCTCCTCCTGCCTTAGATGTTCCTGACTCTGAGAGCCAAGGATGAGCACTTAGACCAACTAGGGTCTGCTAGAAGAGGGTACAAGTTTGAAAGAGCATGAAGCATTTAAGGGACAAAGTCTTACAAAGGCTGAGAAAGAACAGGCAGAGAGGCAGGAGTGGGGCCAAAGAGGAATTTCCAGGCAGGAAGGATATGCAGATGCCTCAGAAAGAATAAGTAGGATCACATGCACAAGGCAATCAAAGGAGGATAGCAGCAACCTTAGCAAGCATAGTTTGGGTAGAGAGAGTGAGAAGAAAAGGCAGTTAGAACTCCAGGCTATGAGAAAGAGATCTGGCTGAGGGTGCAGGCCAGTTTACAGAAGTGTTCTCCCCCTGTGGTCTGTGGACGAACTTAGTTGGAGTCAGATCTGAGCAAGTATAGGTGAATTTTTCAAGAAGCTTCTAGCTGCTGCAAGAGTATAGTCTGGTGGGTGTGGGGTGGATAAAAGGTGGCTCCCATCCTTAAAGCTCAGTCCAGAGCACAGGGACAAGGGCTCACTTAGCTTCTACCATACCTACCCAGAGAGGGCCTATCTGCAGATTCAAAAGTGGGGAGGGGACGTATCAGTCAGACAAAGAGGAGAGTCACCTGAACGAGGGCGAGGTTACTGCTGATGACTCTGTGCTGGTTCCGGGGATCATCAATTTGTCCAGTGTTGGCCTAGGATAGAGAAAAAAGGGAAAGAGTAAGTCTGGCTAGGCCCAAAGCCAGGTTAATCCTTCCTAGAAAAGGCAGTGCCTCAGGGGAGAAATCAGCAAATACCCTTTCACTGATGTCAGAACAAATTATTCTGACCAGCTTTCAAAATTGTGACTGGGGATGGAGGGAGGAAGATGGTGGACTAGGTAAAAGCAGGGTTAGTTTTCTTCCAGGTCCGCATTGAAATTACATCCAAATTATAAAATTATCAATGTGGAGAATCACCTGAAGTCCAGCTCATCGTAACATGTATGTCTGATAATATAAAGGAGCCACATCGAAGCTGGCAGGAGGGGCAAAGTTGCGAATCGGGCTGGACCCACACCCATGGGTAGGAACACAGGGAGGGAGAGTGAGGCTGCAGAGGCTCTCCTGATGGAGAGAGGGGTCCTGGTCCCCTGGGCTGGATCCCCAGCTCAGGGAAGAGGAGATTCCAATAATTCTGACTGTAAAAACCAAAGGGGATTCCAGCTGTCTGGGTGAGATGGAAAGAGACTGAGACTCTAGTCAGCCCTTTGAAGGACTCACGCACAGGCTTTCTGACCTGTAGACACTCACCTAGAACACCGACAGTGGGTCAGAGTTTCCCACGGGATTCATACTGAGAAAGTCTGCATTACCTGGAGCCAGAACGAGGGCTGGAAGGGCAGCCACCATTGTGCCTTACTGGGCAATCTACAGATCAAGCCAGCTTGACTGTGCAGACCCCTTCCACAGGGCCATTAAAAAAACACTGGCCTGAGGAGATCAGGCTGCCCCACCCAACCTGCAGATTACCAGGGGCTTTTGTTGCTGGATGGCTGTCACGCCCTGCACAGATTCAGGGCCAAGCATTTGCAGCTGGCAGCCAGTGCTGTAAGCCAAGCATTTCTGAGACAGGGTCAGACAAGATCACTGCTGCCAACAGGAACTTGGGCGGATCTCAGGGATCTGTGGGCCAGTCCCAGACAGCAGCTGGTCTTGCTGTGAACAGTTACCAAAGTTGCAGCAAGACTGAGACTGTATGGATCTGACTGCCACTATCTCCTTGAGACACCACCCCATCCTCCCCACAGGTTGCCCAGGTGGCCCATTAATGGTGAACTGCCACAGCCCTGCCCACCCCTCTCCCAATCCACACAGGCAACAAACTTTGGCTAGCACAGGACTGGAACTGCACAGAAATCAGTGGCAGGCAGACCATTGCTGCCTGTACGAGCTGTATGTAATATCTCTTGAGGGGATCGGAGGGGTCTGTACTGGCCTGAGGGCCCTTGACTTCCTGAGCTCCTGCCCCATCCAATATACAAAGTGCCCGCTACATGTTGATAGGCAGCTGCCCCTGCTCTGGGGTGGCCCAAGGTGGGCAGCAGCTTGCCTTGCTATGATTGGAAACTTGTATAGGGAGCCACAGAGACAGTGCTGGCATGTAAACTGACACTGCAGTGGCAGAGGAAACTTTATACTCAATAAACCCAGGAGACTCCTGGGGTCCCTGCGCCACCCAACATGCATATTGCCCAGAGGTTCTTCCAGATTCAGAGACTTATGGGCAACTGACAGGCAGTGTCAGACCTAGAGGAGCACTGGTCCCTCTGCTAAACTGCCAGAGATCAGGGACAGGAGAAAAATGACCACTGCCTACAGTGCTGTCTCTTCCACTTACCTATAGTTCCAACATAGGCAACAACCATCTGCAGATCGCTTTCTAGTTGCCACCAGGTAGCCTTGAGCAATCAAAAGCAGCCGGCTGACCTTGGCCTATGGGGGAGGCCCTCCTGAGGGGCCACAAAACCTGAGCTGGCATCAGACCACAACATAGCAACTCCTGACTAGCCCCATTAGCGGTACATACAAAGGGTGGTTGCAACAAGTACACAAACCTGCTAGGGAAAATCCCATTCAGTGGGATCATCCACTGATGTGCTAACAACAATAAGGTTTGGTGACAACAGAAGATCACACACAACCCACACAAAGATCATGTCCAGAGACCCCGGCATAGGGCATCAGGGAGAGAGTGCCAATGGGCCACAGAGGACACCTTCCACATTAGGCCATCTGGCTAAGGCTGAGAGATGAAACAAATATTCCTGACACATAGAAATGAACACAGAGAGGCTAATAAAATGAGAAACCAAAGAAACATGCCACAAATGAAACAACAGGAGAAAACTCCTGAAAATAAGCTAAATGAAATGGAGGCGAGCAACATACCAGAGACAGAGCTCAAAATAATAGTTATAAGGATGCTCGGTGAACTTATAAGGAGAATGGATGAGCACAATGAGAATATCAACAGAGAGACAGTAAGCATAAACAAGGACATAGAAACCGTAAAAAAGAACCAGACAGAAATGAAGAATACAATAACTGAAATGAAGAATACACTAGAAGGATTCGACAGTAGACTGGACGAAGCAGATCGAATCAGTGAACTGGAAACAAGGTAGCAGAATACACTCAATGAGAACAACAAAAAGAAAAAAAGAATGAAAAAAAAATGAGTATAGTTTAAGAGACCTCTAGGACAACATGAAGTGTAACAATATCTGGATCATAGGAGTACCTGAAGGAGAAGAGAGAGAGCAAGGAGTTGAGAATTTATTTGAAGAAATAATGACAGAAAACTTCCCTAACCTGGAAAAGGAATTAGACATACAAGTTAAGGAAGCACAAAGATTCCCAAACAAGAGGAATTCAAACAAACCCACACCAAGACACATCATAATTAATGCCAACGGTCAAAGACAAAGACAGAATCTTAAAAGCAGCAAGAGAAAGGCAGCTAGTTACTTACAAGGGTACCCCCATAAGAATGTCTGCTGATTTTTCAATGGAAACTTTACAGGCCAGAAGGGACTGGCAAGAAATATTCAAAGATATGAAAAACAAGAATCTACAACCACGAATACTCTACCCAGCAAGGCTTTCAATTAAAATGGAAGGTGAGATAAAGAGTTTCCCAGATAGGAAAAAGCTTAAGGAATTCATCACCAACAAGCCAGTATTACGAGAAATGTTAAAGGGACTTCTGTAAAAAGAGAAGGGGTAAAAAAATAGAAATAACAAATACGAATAATAAAATGGCTGTAACTATATCCCTATTAGTAATCACTTAAAATGTAAACGGATTAAATGCTCCAATCAAAAGACACTGGGTCGCTGAATGAATAAGAAAACAAGACCCATGCATATGCTGTCTACAAGAAACCCACTTTAGATCAAATGACACTCACAGACTGAAAGTAAAGGGATGGAAAAAGATATTTCATGCAAATGGAAATAAAAAAAAAAAAAGCTGGGGTAATGATACTTATATTGGATAAAATAGACTTTAAAACAAAGACTATAATAAGAAACAAAAAAGGGCATTACATAATGATAAAGGGCTCGATAAATCAAGAGGTCATAACCCTAGTAAATGTATATGCACCCAACAGAGGAGCACCTACATACATAAAGCAATTATTGACTAACATAAAAGGAGAGATCAGCAGTAATATACTCATAGTAGGAGAATTTTAACACCCCATTGACACCAATGGACAGATCTTCCAGACAAAGAATCAACAAGAAAACAATAGACCTAAAAGACACATAAGCCCAGATGGATTTAACAGTTATTTTTAGAGCATTTCACCCTAAAGCAGCAAAATATACATTCTTCTCAAGTGCAAATGGAACATTTTCCAGGATAGACCACATGTTAGGACACAAAACAAGTCTCAATAAATTTCAGAAGATTGAAATCATCAATCATCTTCTCTGATCACAATGGTATGAAACTAGAAATCAACTATAAGAAAAAAATTTGGAAAATACACAAACACATGGAGGATAAATAACATGCTACTAAACAATGAATGGGTTATTAATGGGATCAAGGAAGAAATCAAAAGATACCTAGAAACAAATGAAAATGAACACAGAATGACTCAAACTTTGTGGGACACAGCGAAAGCAGTCCTAAGAGGGAAATTCATAGCAATATAGGCCTACTTCAAGAAACAAGAAAAAGCTCAAATAAACAATTTAACCTTACAATTAAAAAAACTAGATAAATAACATCAAACAAAGCCCAAAGTGAATAGAAGGAAAGAAATAATAAAGATCAGAGCAAAAATAAACAAAATAGAGTCTAGAAAAACAATACAAAAGATTAATGAAACCAAGAGCTGGTTCTTTGAAAGGATAAACAAAATTGATAGACCCTTATCAGACTCATCAAGGAAAAAAGAAAGAGGATTGAAACACATAAAATCAAAAATGAAAGAGGATAAATAACTATGACTCCATAGAAACACAAAAGATCATAAGAAAATACTCTGAACAATTATATATCAACAAATTGGAAAATCTGGAAGAAATGGACACATTCCTAGAAACATACAATCTCCCAAGACTGATCAAGAAGAAACAGAAAATCTGAACTGACCAATTACCACCAATGAAATAAAATCAGTAATCAAAACCTCCCCAAAAGCAAAAGTCCTGGACCAGATGGCTTCATGGGAGAATTTTACCATACATTCCAAGAAGAATTAACACCTATTCTTCTCAAACTATTCCAAAAAATTCAAGAAGAGGAAAGGCTCCACTCCCTAACTCCTTTTATGAGGCCATCATTACCTTAATTCCAAAACTAGACAAAGACATTACAAAAAAGAAAACTATAGGCCAATATCTCTTATGAACACTGATGCAAAAATCCTCAACAAAATATTAGCAAACCGAATTCAGCAGTATGTTAAAAGTATCATATACCATGACCAAGTTGGATTTATTCCTGGGATGCAAGGGTGGTACAATATTCACCAATCAATTACTGTGATAAACCACATTAACAAATTGAAAGATAAAAACCATATGATCATATCAATAGATATAGAAAAAGCATTTGACAAAATTCAACATCCATTTATGATAAAAACTCTCAGCAAAGTGGGAATAGAGGGAATATACCTCAACATAATAAACGCCATATATGACAAACCGACAGCTAACATAATACTCAATGGGGAAAAACTAAAGGCATTTTCCTTAAGATCAGGAAAAAGACAAGGATGCCCACTTTTACCACTTCTCTTCAACATTGTATTGGAAGTCTTAACCACAGCAATAAGACAAGAAAGAGAAATAAAACATATCTAAACTGGAAAGAAAGAAGTAAAACTCTTGTTATTTGCTGATGACATGATACTATATATAGAGAACTCTAAAAACTCCACCCAAAAAACCATTAGAACTGATCAATGAATTTAGTAAAGTAGCAAGCAACAAAATAAATATTCAGAAGTCAGTGCCATTTTTATACACCAATAATGAAATTTCAGAAAGAGGAATTAAGAAAACAACCCCATTTACAATTGCATTGAAAACTATAAAATATCTGGGAATCAAATTAACCAAGGAGGTAAAAGACCTGTTCTCAGAAAATTTTAAGTCATTGAAAAAAGAAATTGAAGAAGATAGAAACAAATGGAAGCATATACCGTGCTCATGGGTAGGAAGAATCAACATCATTGAAATGGCCATATTACCCAGAGCAATCTATAGATTCAATGCAATCCCTATCAAAATACCAATGGCATTTTTCAGAGAGCTAGAACAAATAACCCTAAAATGAATATAGAACCATAAAAGACCCCAAATAGCCACAGCAATCTTGAGAAAGAAGAACAAAGTTGGAAGTACCTGATATCACAGTACCTGATATCAAACCACACTACAAGGCTACAGTAATCAAAACAGCAAGGTACGGGCATAAAAACAGATACATTGATCAATGGAACAGAATAGAGAGCCCAGAAATAAATCCATACCTGTATGCTCACTTAATATATGACAAAGGAGGTAAGAATATACAATGGGGAAAAGACAGTCTCTTCAATAAGTGGTGTTGGGAAAATTGGACAGATAGATACATGCAAAACAAAACAAAACAAAACAAAACAACTGGGTCACCTTCTTACACCGTATAAAAGAAGAGACTCAAAATAAATTAAAGACTTAAATGTAAGACCTGAAACCATGAAGCTTCTAGAAAAAAACATTGGCAGTAAACTCTCTGATATTACTAACAGTAATTTCTTTTTGGATATATCTCTCCAGGCAAGGGAAATAAAAGAAAAAAATAAGTGGGATTACATTAAACTAAAAACTTTTTGTATAGCAAAGGAAACCATCAACAAAACAAAAAGACAGCTGACTGAATGGGAGAAGATATTCACTTATGATACATTTGATATGAGGTTAATATCCAAAATATATAAAGAACTCATATAACTCAACAACAACAAAAAACAAACAATCCAATTAAAAAATGGGCAGAAGACCTAAACAGATACTTCTCCAAAGAAGAAATACAGATAGCTAACAGACATATGAAAAGATGCTCAAGGTCACTAATCATCAGAGAATGAGCCATCACTTCACACCTGTCAGAACAGCTATTATCAATAAATCAAAGAACAACAAGTGTTGGTGAGGATGTGGAGAAAAGGGAACTCTCATACATTGCTGGTGGGATTTCAAATTGTACAGCCACTATGGAAAACAATCTGGAGGTTTCTCAAAAAATTAAAAATGCACATATCTTTGGATGCAGCAATTGTGCTTCTAGGTAGTTATCCAAAGAAAACCAAAGCAATAATTCGTAAAGATCTATACACCCTTATGCTCATGGCAGCACAATTTACAATAGCCAAGATATGGAAGCAACCGAAATGCCCATCAACAGACGACTGGATAAAGAAGTTATGGTTCATATATACAGTGGAATGTTACTCAGCCATTAAAAAAATGAAATCCTTCTATTTGCAACGATGTGGATGGACCTAGAGGTTATTATGCTGAGTACAATAAGTCAGACAGAAAGATAAATACCACATGATTTCACTTATATACGGAATCTAAGGAACGAAAAGAACAAACTAATCAAAAACAGACTCACAAATATAGTGGACAATTTGGGAGTTGGGAGAATGGGGTGAAGCGTTAAAAGAAGTACAAATTAGTAGCTGATAGACAGTCATGAGGATGGGGAGCACAGCATAGGGAATGCAGTTAGCATTAATATACTGCCTAGGTGGAAAGCCAGAGAAGAGGAGAAATTAAGAGGATCCTTTTACAAACTATATAAATGTCTAATCAATGTACTATATCCTTGAAACTAATTAAAATAAAAAAAAATTAAAAAAACAACAACAACAGTGACTTGGGACACAGGTCTCTTTGAGAATCAGATGATATTGTGAACCATCTCTCCTACATCCATCCAAGTGTGCAAACACACACACACACACACACACACACACATGCACACACACACGCAGACATGTACACACAGGCATGCATGTCAGCACAATTTTAGGGTCATCTGACGCCAAGTTCGTTCACAGACCACAGGGGGAGGACGCTTCTGTGAAGCTGGCCTATGCCCCCAGCCAGATTTTTGGCCATGTTCTCCCCAATACCTGCAATTTACTTCTTCCTTTACAGTGAGTCACATCTCAAAGGACCACTGACTACCCCAACTTCATCTCTGCAAATCACTCCATTTCAGAAACACATATAAGTCCCTCTGCTCTTAGGATAAAAAACAGGATCGGAAAAAAGTCTTTCTCTTTTTAAAAATGTAGTCAGCACCTAATATCATAGCATTTGCCAGAAAAATTAAAAATGTAGAAAAGTTTTCAAAACAAATATACTTTCCTAGCTCTTTGTACTGAGTTCATTAAGTTCCTGAACTCCAAGGGAAAACATATAACCACTTTTCTTTGACAGATAAAGGGAGGCTTTTTGTCTTCAGCATGACAGATGTCTGGGACACATCACAGAACAGTCTTGGAGCCTCAGCTGATTCTTCCTACAGACAGACTAACACCCACCTCAGGGGTCCGCATAGGAACAAGGGAACAAGGTGGAGCAGAATACAACTGCAGAACCCACAATGTGCCCCAAACGCCAGGCCGAGAGGCTCATTCCTTCTTTCTGCTCCACACTGCACTGTGTGCTCGTGGGACTCAGAGTGCCCACTGGCTGTTTCCTATAGATCAACCAACTCCAAAGCTGGTGCTGCCCTTATCAGATAAGAGGCCTGCTGCTGGCCCATGACCCCTTGAGTATAAATCAGAAAGGCATTTCTTCCTCAAGACATTTGATTTCCATCGGCAGTAGAATGGTTAAACAGACACACAAATCTATAACCTGGATGACCCACACAGCAGGCTTTTTCCTGTGTGAAGGTGCCTGCTGGCGCCTACAAGTATAATATAAGACAGGGAGTAGAGGGCTGAGAGAGCTTGGCAATCTCGTAAAGAGGAGGGAGGAAGAGTGCTAGAGGAAAAGAAGCTGTGGAAAGATGTCAGATGTTAAGGAATTAGGATTTTGAAGCATCCAGAAGAACTTCTAGGCCAGAGGGTGAGGATGGGCAGCTGGAGTGGAACAGAGGTGAAGGATGCTGGAGATGAAGCCATCCAATAATTTGGAGGCTTGGGTTTTGAATGGATTATCCATATGGATGCTGGAGTTATCCAGGACGGTGATGGATTTGGTGTGAGGATGAAGATCATTATGGGGCCCACTTTCCAGGACTATGGGGAACTGATCAAACTAGCAAAGGAGGGAAGGAAGGAAGCAGGGCAGGATGGTGAGGGTGTAGCATGCCCACTAGGCCAGCAGGATAAACATAGGTAGAGATCCTCATGGGGCAGGTCTCCATCAAGGTAGAGGGACATTTCTTCACCCTGGATGGCAGTCCTAGAGATGTCAACATAAGAGCCAGAGGCACAAAGCCAGTTTAGGCACAGCTTTGTGGATTTTTGCTATATTGCGAAGAGAAAATTTGTGGGAACTTGCAGCATCTTTTACAAAGACCTACCCAGATCCATCTCAACAGAAGAGGTTAGGGGAAGCCCTTCCTAAATGTGTATTTGGATCACATACACTTACACATTTTTAAATCTCTTTTAATCTTATAAGTATAGATTTCTATGAGAAATTCTATGGAATCCTGTCTCAGTTCTAGATTTTCTAAATCTTTTCTTATTGTTTACATCAAACAGGCTGTTCTCACTGATTCAGACGGTGATATGATGGATATTCTCCAGGCACCTCTCTGGCTCTGAGTCATGCCTATTAGGTTGATCTGTGTGGCTGCATGTATAAGCTCCTTTGTCCTATGGCTTCTGCTTGGTTCTGGCCAATGGGGAGTCATGGAAATATACTGGAGGGTCAGAGGAGAATGAGGCTAGGGTGTGTGTATCTCTGTGCCCTTTCCATTGGCCAGTGGCTGCTATGTTCCTCTATTCAGACCTGCAGCTCCAGCCAGATGGCCTTCTCTTAAAGCTATCGGTTCAGCTCTCCCAGGTTCTGAGAACATCCCCACATCTCCTGCTCCTTTATGCCTAGAGTGATCATTACTTCCTGCTATTGCTAGTCCTGAGGTGCTTCACTGTCCCTTTATGATATCATATAACCCTGCCCACAACTTGATGAATAAATTCTTCATTAAACTCTGCTCAATTCCCATCTGTGTGTTCCATCTCCTTCCTGCCAGGATCCTGACTTACCCAGTAAGTTATATCTTCAGAGGACATTTAGCCCATTCACAGTAAAAAATTATTGGTCATTAATTTGTATATTTTTTTCTAATAACAAAAAAATATTTACTGGTTAAGATGAAGGACTGAACACAAGTTTTGCTATCCTCCTTAACCAAATTTGAGGGTATGGAAAGACAATCTTTTAACTTTTTATTTTGAAATAATTTTAGACTTCAGAAGAGTTCCAAAGTTAATACAGAGAGTTTCTTATATACCCTTCACCCAGATTCTCCTGATGTTAACATCTTATATAACCATATGACAATCACAAACTAAGACATTAACACTGGTAGAACACTACTGACTAAATGACAATGTATTTGATCTTCCACAGTTTTTCCACTAATGTCCTTTTTCTGTTTTAGGACATAAATGAGGATCACCCATTGCATTTAGTCATCACTGTCTCCTTAGTTTCCTTCGATCTAAGTGATAGTTCCTCACCTTTTGTTATTTTCCATGACCTTGACCCTTTGGAAGAGCACTGGTCAAGTATTTTGTAGGATGTCCCTCAAATTGAGTTTGTCTGTTTTTTCCTCATGATTAAACTAAGGTTATTGGTTTTGAGGAGGAAGACTGCAGACATGAAGTGCCCTTCTCTTTGCATGGTCTCTGGGGGTACATGATACCAACAAGGCTGAACACAGGTGATGTTAACCTTGATCACTAGGGAAAGTGGTGTCTGCCAGGATTCTCCACTGTAAACTTAACTATTTTTCTCTTTCCATACTCTATTAGTTAGAAGTAAGTCATTAGGTCCAGTCCATACTCAAGGGGAGGGGAATTGAGCTTTGGCTCCTAGAGGACAGCATATCAAAATTTGAAGACATATGCTAAAACTACCACAGAAATTCACAAATAATTGGAGAGATATTTTGAGGCTATGCAAAGATCCTATTTCTTCTTAAAGTGCCACCCACTAATTCATCAGTGGATTTTTTCTGCAACAGGATCACTGTGGCATTCTAATGGTGATTTTATATTTCCATCTTTCTATATTTATTAATGAAAAATTTTCTCTAAGACAGAGTTGTCCCTTCTCCTCCATTTATTTACTGACTTAAATCATTTATTTATATGGCATGTATGGACTCATGGGTAATTATTTTATGAGGTCATAAGACAATACTATTTATTTTGTTGCCAAAATTGTTCCAGCTGGGAACAACTGTGGGGACTGGGAACTCTTTCAAGTTGGTTCATGCTTCCAACATGTCCTCCTCCTTTTTAGCTCTTCCTTACTTTCTGGCACTGTCAGATATTCCAGATTCATCTTGTATTCTAGGGCCTCAGCCCTAGAATGAGCCATTTTCCCAAGGATGCCAGTTCTTTTTATTGGAGAATGGTATCAGAAACCAAGGTGTGGGTACTAGTCATGCTAGGTGCTACTGGGGTGGTAATGCTTCTAGATTCTCTTAGTGGATGGAGCTAGGAAATATATGTATGTACATACCATAATGACTAATTTCTAACCCATGTGTGCACACATATCCATATTTATTTTTCTATCTATCTGTATATGTATTAAAATAAACGAGTTCATACTAATCTTTATCTCCAATCCAGTATCACAGGATTCATTCCAGCATTCAGGAGACAGTTTTCAAAAATGTACAAGAGTGCTGGAAAACAATCTACAAGTGTAACACACATTAAGAAGAAATCCTGGCCAATGAAAAGCAGATGATTTATGTAGACAGAAGAACTCATAACAAAAAATGAAGGCAGGAAAGGTCTACTGCACAAAGCAGAGGTGGTCCTGGGGACAATGCGAACAGAAGGGAGTCTGGGACAACTGAAAGGGTATTTAGTGCAGAAAGCACAGCAGAGTTTCATGGAGAATTGGTGTCTTCCATTGCCTGCCTGGTTTGTGCCAACAATGGGCCGGGCCACCTGTTTCCAATCAGAAGCTGCAAGTGTGTGTTGTGGTCAAAAAGGCAGAGCAGTGCCATAAGAGGGACACAGAGCCCCTGGATCCATAAGGCCAGCTACTGGCATATACCTACAAGCAACACATTCTGACTCTCCCCCTACTACTAGAGGTAGCCTGCTCTAAAGAAGGGCAGCATTCACAGTTAAACAGTAAGAGGAAGTCCAAAATAAAAAGATGCTTAACCAACCAAGAACCACCGCTATCTAAAGGAGCCACAATCATGAAAAAGAGTCATCAAACTCAACAAATGTAGGCACAAACATCTAAGGAAAGAGTAAAAAACAGGAAACTAACTCTAAATAGGATATGACTATTCCCACAGCATAGGAAATATATAGTCAATAATATTGTAGTAATTAGGTATGGTGTTGGATAGGTACTACATTTATTGAGATGATCACTTGGTAAAATACATAAATATTTAATCATTATGTTGTACACCAGAAACTAATATAATATTGTATGTCAATCATAATTGAAAAACAAATTTTAAATAAGACTCTAGAGCAAATAAATTAAGAGAGGTGTGACAGAATGGTTTTCAAAAATAAAAAGACAATTTAAAATTCTAGAAAGTACAAACTCAAACTCTAAATTTAAAATAAAACACAAAAACAAGGAAAATATCCTCATTAGATGAACTGAATAGCATAGAGAGATATGAACAGTGAGTGAATCAGAGATGAAAAATCAAGTAGAATTATTTTCCCAGAATGAAGCACAACTGGAAAGACATATAAAGAGTATGAAAACAAAGTTAAGAAACTCAGAAGGTAGATCTGAAAGCTGCAACTTGCATCTAATAAGTGACAGAGAAAGAAAGAGAGATTGAGAGAGAGAGAGAATGAATGAAAATATCAGAAACCATAAAAAATAGTATTTTCATAAAGCTGAAGACAGATATGTCTTTAGATTAAAAAATAGAACCGATATATATATATGCATATATATGTGTAACACACACATATACATGTTACATATATGTAAAGGAAAAAAGGTCTATGTCAGAAACAGCATGGGGAAATTTCAGAACATAGATGATAAAGAAAAAAATTGCAAAAAGTCAAGATTGAAAGATAGAATAAATAGACTACCTAAAAGAAATGAGACTTAAAAAGACATGAGACTTCTATCAGCAATAATGCGTATAAGAAGACACTAAAAACAAACCTTAATACTGAAAGAAAATAGCTGTGAACATTGCATTCTCTCATTAGTCAGGCTGGCATTCATTTATGAGGATAAAGTAAAGTATCAGCTATACTGCAAATGTCCAAAAACTTTACCACCCAACAAATCTTATCTGAAACAATTACTAGAGAATAAACTCAAGGTAAATGAACAAAAAATATTAAAGAAAGCTGAAGGGCAGTGACATCAGAAAGATGAAGACTGGGAAATTCCTTGTTCCTCCAAGGAAACACAGAATTAACAACAATGAATTGACCAAAATAGGTTTGTGGGAGCTCTATAAACCAGTTAAGAATTTGTAGCAACCAAGCAAATGCCTAACCAAGAAAAAGCCTTACAAAATGGTAGGAAATTTCATGGCATTTTTCCTCACCCTTGCCCCATTCTCTCCCTGGTACAGTGTAGCGTGGTCATGGGAAGCTGCTAATTCTTGATTCCTCTTCACAATAGAAGGAAAAGAAGAATTAACATCAAGGCTCCTCAAACTCTTCTGAAACAACTGAAGAGAAGAAAACTCTTCTAAACTCATTCTATGAGGACAGCTTTACACTGACACCAAAGCCAAAGATACTGCAAGAGATGAAAATCAAAGACTAATATCCTATATAAATATCAATTCAAATATCCTCAATAAGATACTAGCAAACAATTCAATGGAACACAGAAATTATACACCATGCCAAGTGAGATTTATTGCTAGAATGTAAGGATGGTCCAACATATGAAAATCAATCAATGAAATATTCATTAACAAAATGAAGAAAAATCAATTTTATGATTACTTTAATTGATGCAGAAAAATATTTGACCAAATTCAATAACTTTTCATAATAAAAATATTCAACAAACCAGGAACAGAAGGAAATTACCCCAACATGTAAAAAAAGCCATAAATGAAAAACTTACAGTGAACATCATACTCCTGGTAAAAGACTGAAACTTTCTTCTAAGATCAGGATAGAGGAGGATGCCTGCTTTCACCACTTTTACTCAACATAATCCTGGAAGTCCTAACAAGGGCAATTAGGCAAGAAAAAGAATAAAAGTTGGTCAAATAGGAAAAGAAGTAAAATTATCTTTGTTCATAGATCACATGATCTTATATAGAGAAAATCCTAAAGACCCCACAAAAATTTGAACTTATGAAGCAATTCAACAAAGTTGCAGGATTCAAAATCAATACAAAGAAAACTGTTGCATCTCTCTAAACTCATACTAAAAAGAATAAAACACTTAGGAATTAACTTGATGAAGGAGAGGAAGACTTGTATGCTCAAAATGTTACTGGAAGAAATTAAAGAAGATGTTGATAAATAGAAAGACATCCTGTGTTCATGGATTGGAAAACTTAATATTGTTGAGATATCAATATTACCCAAAGAAATCTACAGATTTAATACAACCCCTGTCAAAAACCCAATGGCAAAAATAAAAAAAGAAACCCATTCTAAAAATGTGATATCTCAAGAGACAAAAGCCAAAAGAATAGTAAAAAGAACATGATTTGAGGTCTCACACTTTCTAATTTTAAAACTTATTACAAAGCTATAATAATCAAAGTAGTATGGTACTGCCATAAAGACTGACACATAGACCAAAGGAGTAGAACAGAAATAAACCCTTGCATATACAGCCAAATGATTTTTGACAAGCATTCCAAAACAATTCAACTAGGAAAGAATAGTTATTTCAACAAATGGTGTTGAGAAATCTGTATATCCACATGCGAAAGAATGAAGTTGGATCCTTACCTAATACTATATACAAAAATTAACTCGAAATGGATCAAAGACCATTAGCTCTAAACATTAGAGCTAAAACTATAAAACCCTCAGAAGAAAACTTAGGTGAAAAGCTTCATGACCTTACATTTGGTCATGATTTCTTGGCTATAACATCAAAGGCACAGGCAATAAAAAATAAAAATAGATAAGCTGGACTACATCAAAACTAAAAACTTTTGAGCATCAAAGGACACAATCAACAGAGTGAAAAAGCAACCTATGAAATGGGAGAAAATATTTGTAAATTATACATCTGTTTGCTAAGGGGTTAATATATAGAATGTAGAGAAATTCTACAGCTCAACAACCAATAAACAATTCCATTAAAAAATATGCAAAGTACTTCAATAGACATTTCTCCAAGAAAATAAACAAATGGCAAAAAGCACGTGAAAAGATGCTCAATATCATTAGTCATAGGGAAATGTAAATCAAAACTACAATGAGATACCACTTCACATCCATTAGGATGGCTACTGTCAGAAAAAAAGAGAGAAAATAAGTGCTGGGGAGGATATGGGGAAATTAGAACCCTTATACATTGTTGATGGGGATGTAAAATGGTGCAGCCACTATGTAAAACAGCAAAGAGTATCTCAAAAAATTAAAAAATAGAATTAACATATGATCTACCAATTTTACTTGAGTGTGAATGAGACAGCATAGGGACTTGGACCCTGGGCCAAAGGAATGCCTGATGGCCAGGAGGAGCACTGGATAAACTGACTACAAGAATGCCACCACCTCATCACTCCCAATGCAAAAATGCAGTAGTTGATTTTACCTCCCTTCTAACAGCTTGCTTTCTTGCAGATGTCCAAAGCACTGTTCTGGTTGTGCAGCTGATCAAGATTTGACTGCTATATGACCTTCCTGGGTTGGCGATAATGAGCAGTCCACCATCTTGCTCCCACAGCACAGGCGCAAACATATTTACCAGGCAATGCAGCTGGAAAAGAAAGTCACCTGACCCTGAAATGGACGATTCCAAAAGCCCACCTTTTACAAAAAGCTGGCTTTGTCCCCAGCTTATAAAAGCAGCCAAGCAGAGCCAGCCCCCAAGTCAGTTCGGAGGACCTTCTTTTCCTCTGTGCTGCCTTCCTTGTGCTTGAGCATAAGTTTAATAATATTTGTCCGGAAATTTTTCTAGGGTTTCCTCTTGATTTCTATCTTAAGGAACCCAAAAGCAATAATGCTGGTAACATGTATACCCTAAGGAATTCAAAAACAGAGTATCTAAGACATATTTATACGCCTATGTTCATAAAGCAATATCCAAAAGGCAGGTGCAACTGTGACCGCACTGGAACTGCATGCAAACTTCATTTCTTTAATACAGTTTTTTTTTTTCCCTTGATTCAAGCCTGGTCTTGCCCAGATAATGGCACTGTGACTCAGTTACCTTCCCCATCCTTATTCTCACACCTTTATAGGCCTGCTCTTTTAATCATTAAGCCTCAGGACATAAAATTTATTGAGCCTCAGGTCTATAATCACGAGGACAATAAGTTTTAGTTACACTAAGAATAACACTTAGCCTTAATGTTTCAGCTCCAGACCCATCAAGGCAGAACAACCCCACCGGCAATGCGGCCAGATGGGATGTTTCCATGGCTGATTCCAGAACCAAACACAATGATTAATTACCCCAGCCCCACCTAATTGTCCAATCAGTAGCATCCATGACCCCCAACTCCCTTGGTTTCCATGACTACTGATTTTCCACTATAAAATCTGTACTTCTGAGATACCTGGGGAGACAGGTTGTTGAAAGTATTAGTTCGCCTGTGTCTCTGGGACTTGCAAATCTCTAAAATAAATTCTTACTTTCTTTGCTGCAAAAACTGCACGAATCTCTTTTTTGACTCAGATGCACGCAGGCAGAAGGCCCCTTTTTTCCATAATACAACCAAATGTCCACTGATGAATGAATGTATATAAACATAATGACACTGAAAAATTCCTATGGCCTACTGATGTTGTACACATCAAAACATGGTAGCACAATGCATTACAAATACTTACCATTGTTACAATTGCCTATAGTATTCAGTATAGTAACATGCTGTACAGGTTTGTAGCTTAGGAGCTATAAAGGAACAGAATTTGTTACCCTAAAATATGTCTATTTAACATAAGAATCATTTTAGGTTGATTAATTTTAAGAAATAGCAGACATGGGAAAAGCTCTGAAAACCAAGTAGAAGTTACATTTACATTTGTTAAGAGAAATCTTCATTTGTTAGGGCTTCTCTCTTACTGTATCAGGACAAAGGGGAATGACCTCATCTCTAGAAACTCTTAATGGATGCAGAAGGCAATGACAAATCTGCATAAAAACCTTCTCTGTGTGCTTTTCCGGGTAATCTTCCATAAATGACTTCCTGCCTCCCCCATATCTTCTTTCCTCTGCAGATGGTATTTAAAGTGGCTTCAGCCACTTTGGTAAGTAATTCAGTCTTCCCGGGTCTCTCGCATGTATACAGGAGATATACATGTTATTAAACTTTTGTTTGTTATTCCCCTGAGAATCTGCCTTTTATTACAGGGATACTTCAGCCAAGAATCTATAATGGTAGAGGAAAAATTATTTTTTTCTCCTCTACAGAGAAACAGGCTAGATGTGTAGTGCGGATGAAATAGGGGCCACACTGACAAACTGAGAGGAGGCCTGTAACGTGGGCCTTACAATCTCAGAGACTGAAAATAATCACACCATATAGGGTGGTCTGCACATAAAAATTCCTAACTAAAAGTGAGTCATGGCGGATAGTCATGTCCTAGGCCTTCAGCTTCTTTAGCAAAAGTCCATCTTTACCTAAGTGAGCCTATTGTCCTTTTGCCTCTAAGCTAACATACCTTTGAAATGTCAGAGTAATCTTTTCCTGACCTCTGAAGGCACTACAGCCAGAGCAGGAGACCATAGGACTCTTCATTGTTATTTTGTTGCCTGCATACCACCTCTGTGTTGTCAATGTTTATTAACTATCCTGTAGCCACCAATGTAAAAGAAGTATGTGTCTCTCCATTTCATTTTTCATCCAATCCTAGATATTACCCCACTTTGCTTTCTTCCACCCCCTTAATTTAGCACTAATGGATTTCATGCAACCTTTCTTAAGTCTCTTCCTTTTATTCTAATGTATAAAATAAGCTGCAAAACTGCCATTCTCAGGAAGATATTCTTAATTCCTTGAGATTTTGTCAATTTGGCTCAAATAAACTCATAAAAATTCTCTACAGATCTGGATGTTTCTTACATTGACAGTAGTATGCTATACGATCTAGGTTTGTGTAAGTACACTCTACGATGTTCACACAATGAAGAAATCTCCTAACAATGCATTGGTCAGAACATATCTCAATCTTTAGGTAATGTGTGACTGTACATGCAGTGGAATATTATTCAGCCTAAAAAAGGAAGGAAATTCTGAAACATTGTACAACATAGATGAACCTTGAGGCCATTGTCCTAAATGAAATTAGCCAGTCACAAAAGGACAAATACTGTATAATTCTATTTATATGAGGTACCTAGAGTAGATAAATTCATAGAAACAGAAAATAGAACTGTGGTTGCCAGGGACTGGGGAAGGAAGTAATGAAGAGTTAAATGTTCAGTGGGTACAATTTTGGTTTGGGAAGATGAAGAAGTTCTAGGATGGATGGTGGTGATGGATGCCCAATAATGTGAATATACTTAATGTCACTGAACTATACACTTAATGGTTAAGATGGTAAATTTTACATTACGTGTATTTTACAACAATTTAAAATATTATAAAAGACCCTTACGGGGATGAAAGGCCAAGCTACAAAATGGGAGAAAAATTTTACAAACAACATATCTGACAAGACTGATACATAGAATTTATAAAGGACTCTCAAAACTCAACAGTAGAGTTGGAGAAACATGGCAGAGTGAGAGATATCCCAAGATCTCTCTCTTTGAAACAACAATAAGCTGAATAGCTAAAACTCAACAAAAAAACACACAAACTGCACACCAGCATGTCTGAGTGTGGGATCTGAGCATAAGAGCAACCACAGGTCGGACCCTCGGGTGTCAGGCAGTGGACTGGGAGAAATAAAGAAACTGACTATTGCAGCTGCTTGAGCTCCCTGCAGGAAGAGGGGGAGAGAAGGTGTGGTGAGTTCCCTGAACAGCCCTGCTTGGGAGTGCTGTGAGCTCCACGCCGCTGGTGATAAGACCCAGTCATCAGGGCAGAAAGCAGAGAAGAGGGAATGCTGAGAAACGACAGTTGAATTTTATCAGCCATGGTTGCAAAATCAAGGCTGATCCACAGCCTGCAACCCCAACCAAGAGGGCCCCTTCCCCCATAACCTCTGACCATGGAGCCCCAGGGGAAACTGAGCAAACACTACCAAAACTGTCGTGAACACTGACAGGGACTGAGACTGAGAGTAGTGAGCACAATTAAACATCTATAAGAAAAAAAGTCATTATTAATGCTTTATAAAAAGCAGGGATCCAAGAGGCTTAGATGCCATCTACTGGAAACCAAAAGAAAAGTGCCTTCTTTGCAGTGGGCTAAAGGGAGACCTTTATATAATAAACCTTCTTTCTGGAAAAAAAGCTGAATATACATCCATTAATGCCCAGGTGGAGAAATAGTCCATTAAACCCCATGAACAACCAAGGTGACAAGGCATCTCAGAAAGAAAGAGAAAAATCTCCAGAAAATAAGCTTACAGACATAGAAATATGCAACTTAAATGATAGAGAATTCAGAATGGTACTTCTGAAAAAACTCAGTGAGTTCTGAAATGAGTCACATCAACAATAGCAGGAATTGAAAAAACAACTAGATGAGCAGAATGAGTTCTTTAGCAAGGAGACTGAAACCCTCAAAAAAAACCCAGAATAGATCTTCTAGAGATAAAAAACAAAACAAAACAAAACAAAACAAAACGCACACGGCAAGAGTTGAAAAATGAAGTAACAAGCTTGGGAAATAGAGTCGACCAAATAGAGGAGAGGATCAGTGATATTGAAGAAAGAAATCTAAAAATAAATCAGAAGGAAGAAGAGAGAAACAGAAGAATGAAAAGTAATAAAAGAAAAATACAAGAACTAGCTGATACCATCAGGAGAGGAAACGTAAGAATAATGGGAATTCTTGAAGGCGAGGAAAAGGAGTAGGGAGTAAAAAGCATTTTCAGACAAACAGTTGAAAAGAATTTCCCAAATCTAAGAAGTGAGCTGGAGCTTGGAATTCAAGAAGTCAACAGAACACCCAATTACCTCAACCCAAAAAGACCTTCACCAAGACACATTGTATTAAAATTATCAAAAATCAATGACAAAGACAAAATTCTCAGGGCAGCCAGGGAGAAGACGGTAATTTATAAAAAAAAACCTTTATAAATTTGATGATCGTTGGACTTCTCAGCACAGACCATACAAGCCAGAATGGAGTGGAATCAAATATTCAAACTATTAAGTGAATGTACCTAGCTAAGCTCTCCTTTAGATATGAAGGAGAAATTAACACCTTTCCAGACATACAAAAATTGAGAGAATTCTCCACTACAAGGCCTGTACCACAGGAAATACTGAAAGGTGTCAGTTGAACTAAAATAAAATGACGAAAAGAAAAAATACATAATTAGGAGTAAGGTGACTATCAGGCAAATAGAAGCAGAGGAGTGTAACCCTTACTAAGAACAGGGCATTATAAGCTTAAGCATTAAGAAGAGAATTGCTATAGCAAGATACTAATGACTGTCCAGCATACATAGCGACAAACTGAGACAACAATGCCTGAAAAGGGGAGGATTCAAAGATTCAATTTCACAAAGGGGAATGGAGATAAGCCACAAGCAGAAGACAATGGACAACTGTGTGTGTGTGTGTGCGTGTGTGTGTGTGTGTGTGTGTGTTTGTGTGTGTGTGTGTATAACTAGTACCGGGAGTAATGGTATTAATATCAAAGAAAATAGACTTCGAAATAAAAAAGGTAAAGAAACATACTGAGGGACACTTCATAATGATAAAGGGAATCATGTACCAAGAAGACATAACACTTAATATCTATGCTCCCAATCAAGGAGCCCTAAAATATGTAAAGCCATTGCTAACAGAACTAAAGGGAGAAACAGACCAAAACATTATCATAGTAGGGGAACTAAATACCCCACTGTCAGATATGGACAGATCATCCAAACAGAAAATCAATAAGCAAATACCATCCTTAAATGACATATTAGACCAACTGGATATAATTGACATTTACAGAGCCTTCCATCCCAAAACAGTTGTTTATACATTCTTCTCTAGTGCACATGGAATATTCTCAAGGATTGACCACATACCGGTACACAGAGATAACCTCAGCAAATATAAGAGGGTTGAAATCATACCAACCATATTCTTTCATAATAATGCTTTGAAACTAGAGATCAACTGCATAAAGAAATCAGGAAGAACCACAAACATATGGAGATTAAACAACATGCTACTGAAGAATAACTGGGTCAGAGAAGAAATAAAAAGATCAAGAGACACATGGAAACAAATGATAATGACTGTGCAACATATCAAAACTTTTGGGACACGGCAAAAGCAGTCATAAGAGGAAAGTTCATATCATTACAGGCCTATATCCCAAAACAAGAACGAGCGCAAATAAACAACCTAATGCTTCATCTTAAAAAACTAGAAAAGAACAAATGAGGCCTAAAGTCAGCAGAAGGAAAGAAATAATCAAAATTAGAGCAGAAATAAATGAAATTGAAAACAAACAAAAAAACAATAGAAAAATAAATACAGCAAGGAGCTGGTTCTCTGAGGTTAATAAAATTGACAAGTCTCTGGTAGACTCACTAAACAAAAAAGAGAAAAGACAAAAATAGACAAAATCAGGGATGAAAGAGGGGAAATTATGATAGACACTGCAGAAATACAAAGGATCATACAAGAATACTATGAAAAATTATATAACACCAAATTTAATACCTAGAAGAAATGGACCAGTACTTCGAAAAATACAACCTTCCTAGACTGAATCAAGAAGAACTGGAAAATCTAAATAGACTGATCAGCAGTATGGAAATTGAAACAATTATCAAAAATGTACCAAAAAGTAAAAGTACAGTACCAGATGGCTTCACCAGTGAATTCCACCAAATATTCAAAGAAGATTTAATACCTATTCTCCTCAAACTCTTCCAAAAAATTGAAGAGGAGGCAATACTTCCCAACTCATTTTATGAGGCCAATATTACCCTGATATCAAAACCTGGTAAAGATCACACACACAGACACACAGACACACACAGACACACACACACACACACACACACACACACATACAGACTGATACCACTCATGAATATAGATGCAAAAATCCTAAATAAGATACTAACGAACTGAATACAACAACATATTAAAAAGATTATATACCACGATCAAGTGGGCTTCATCCCAGAGACACATGGATGTTTCAACATACGCAAATTGATTAATATGATACACCACATAAACAAATTAAGAAATAAGAATCATATAACCATATCAATAGATTCAGAAAAAGTCTTTGACAAGATACAGCATCCATTTATGATCAAAACACTTAACAAAATTGGTACAGAAGGAAAGTACCTTAATATAATAAAGGTGATATATGAGAAACCTTCAGCCAACCTTATACTTAATGGTGAAAAACTAAAAACCTTCCCTCCAAGATCAGGAACAAGGCAAGGCTGTGCACTATCACCACTCATATGCAATATAATATTGGAGGTCCTAGTGAGTGCAATCAGGGAAGAGAATGATATAAAAGGCATCCAAACAGGAAACGAAGAAGTCAAAATGTCACTATTTGTGGGTGGCAAGATTTTCTATATAGAAAACCCTAAAGGTTCCACAAGAATACTACTAGAAACAATAAGCAAGTACAGTGAAGTTTCTGGATATAAAATCAACGTTAAAAAATCCATAGTGTTTCTATACTTTAATAATTAAGTGTCAGATAAAGAAGTGGAAAAAATAATTCCTTTTGCAATTGCAAGAAAAATAATAAAATATCTAGGAATAAATCTAACATAACATGTGAAGGACATATATAATGAAAAGACCCTATTAAGAGAAGTTGAAGAAGATACAAAGAAATGGGAAGATATTACATGTTCTTGGATTGGAAGAATCATCATAAAATGTTAAAATGTCCACATTACCTAAAGCATTATACAGATTTAATTAATCCCATCAAAATCTCATCAGCATTTTTTAAAGAAATAGAACAAAAAATCATCAGATTTGTATGGAAGCACAAAAGACACTGAATTGCCAAAGCCACCCTGAGGAAAAAGAACGAGGCTGGAGGCATCACTCTGCTTGACTTCAAATTATACTATAGAGCAACAGTCATCAATACGGCATGGTAATGGCAGAAAAACAGATACATAGACCAGTGAAATAGAATCGGGAGTCTAGAAGTAAACCCATATTTATATGAGCAAATAATTTTTGACAAAAAAGCCAAAAACATACAGTGGAGAAAGGAAAGCCTTTTCAATAAATGGTGATGGGAAAACTGGAAAGCTACCTGCAAAAGACTGAAACTAGACTGTTGTCTATCACCACACACCAAAATTAATTCAAAATGGATTAAGGACCTGAATATAAGACCTGAAACAATAAAACGCATAGAAGAAAACATAAGAACTAAACTCAAGGTCCTCGAGCTTAAAGAGGATTTTATGAATTTGACCTCAAAAGCAAGGGAAGTAAAAGCTAAAATAAATGAATGTGATGAGAGAAAGAAATCTAACTATGGGAGGTGAACACACTGTAAATATACATATGCCTTATTGTTAAAGTGTACAGATGAAACTTATTGGATTTTGTTAACTAATGTCACCATAAAAAATAAATAAATTTAAAAATATTTACGTAAAAGTTGCAGGGAAAAAACCTCAACATAAAAATAATAATACAATTAAAAAAGGATCTGTAAATGGTGAATAATCACACAAAAAAATATTGAACGTCATTAGTCATTAGGGAAATGCAAATTAACATGTAGATGAGATATCACTACACACTTATTAAATCAGCTCTGATAAAAACTAGAAAATACAAACTATTGGCAAGGATGAAGAAAGACTGGATATCTCAAAACTGTTGGTGAAAATACATAAAATTTTCTGGCAGTTTCATTAAAAACTAAACAAATACTACTTTCCTACCCAGCAATCTCATTCCTAGAGAAACCAGAGAAATGAAAACTTGTTCTACACAAAAACCTCTATACAAATGTTCATGGCAGCTTTATTTGTAATAGCCAAAAACTGTAAACAACCAAAATGTCCTTCAACAGGGAATAATTAGACAAACAGTGGTATATCCATACCATGGAATACTACTCAGGCATAAAAACAATGAAGTAGATTGATATACACAACAAACAAATTGGATGGCTCTCAAGAACATTGTGCCAAGCGAAAATAAGCCAATCTCAAAAGGTCACATATTATAAGATTTTGTTTATGTAACATTCTTAAATCAATAAAAATGTAAAGGTGAAAACAGAACAGAGGTTGCCGGAGATTAGAGATGATGGGAGAGACGAGAGGGTGGCTAGGACTATAAAGGGGTAGTCTGAAGGATCATTGTGGTGAGGAACAGCTCTGTATCTTGATTGTGGTGATGGTTACATGAATCTACTCACGATAAAACTCTATACATACATGTGTCAATGTCAATTGCTTGGATTTGGTAACGTATGCTAGTTAACCTTAGATATAAACATTAAGGGAAACTGGGAGAAGAATACAAAGGTCCTCTCTATACTGTCTGCAACCTCCTGTGAACCTATAGTTATTTCAAAATAAAAAGTAGGAAAAAAAAACTATGTAAAAACATTCTTGTACTGAGATTTCTGTGTACATCTCTGTTTCTTTAGGAAAAGTAACAGAAACAACTTCTGGGTAAAGAGTTTACATATATTTACAGTTTTATAAATTGTCCATCTGAAAACCTATACTAAAATATGCTTGTCAGCATTAGTACCTGAGATTTCTCATTTCCCACACTATTGCCAACTATGGACACATTCATAGTCTTTTGAGCCAACCTGATATGAAATAAAATAGTATCAGTTAATGAATATCCACTAATGACTAAAAATGATTGAGAATTTTGATATTGATTTATATTCTCATTTATTTATGAACATTTATTTTCACATTGATAAACCTTAAAAAAGGTCATATCTTTGATATAAGAGCTTCGTAGCTATTTGAAGATACAATCTCTCTGTTATTTTATGTAACTTTTTCCCCTTTTTGTTATTCTCTTTTAAAATATATGCCAAGGAAATTGTTATGGGTAAAATTGTGTTCCCCCCAAAGAATTTTAAGTCCTAACCCTAGCACTTCGACATGCGATGTTATTTGGCAATAGGGTTGTTGCAGATGTAATTAGTTAGGATGGGATCATACTGGAGGAAGGCCAGTGCCTCATCCAATAAGACCACTGTCCTTATCGAAAGGGGGAATTTGGAAACAGTCAGGAACAGAGGGAGACCTTTATGTGAAGATAAAAGATAGAGATGAGAGTGAGGTGTCTACAAGCCAAGGAACGCCAAAGACTGCCAGCAAACAACCAGAAGGTAGGAGAGAGGTATGGAACAGATTCTTCCTCCCAGCCTCAGAAGGAATCAGTCTTGTTGATACCTTGATCTTGAACTTATAAACTTCAGAACTTTGAGACAATACATTTCTATTGTTTAAGACACTTAGTTTGTGGTACTTTGTTATAGGCAGCCCTAGGAAACTAAAACAAATTTTACATAGCCTCCCATTTAATTGAGACAAGGCCATCAATTTTCCTTTATGGATTCTGCATTTGTTCCACTATTTAAAAAAGCACTTCTTGTCACTAGATTCTAAAAGTACTGATAGGTTTTTCTGCTACCATCTTTACTTTAAATTATTCGGTCTTTCAAAATATACAGTTATGTATGACATAAATTAAAGAAAACATTTCTAAAGAAAAAAATTATCTCAGAACCATTTATTAATAATTCATACATTTTTTACTGATCTAAAATGCCAGAATTATTATATAATAGATTATATTCATATATATCTAAGCTTATTTCTAGATATTCTCTTTTGTTTTATGACAAATATCAATTGAGACTGGTTGCAAAATATTTTAATTACTATGCCTTTAGGTAAAATTTTAAAATCTTGAAGTCAAATTTTGCCATTAGTATTCTTTCTTTTTTTCCTACCAATATTTTCTTGGCTATTCTCACTCATTCCTCTAGATAAACTAATATTGTCAAATGCTTCCCTAAGTCCTTTTGGCATATTAATTGTAATTATATTAATTTTATAAACTAAAACCAGGAGAACTGATAACTTTGCAACATTGACTTTTCCCAGTCAGGAACTTCATATTTGTATTAACAAATCTGTATTTCCCTTTATAGAGTTTTGCTTTATTTACATAGGTCCTACAGAACTATATTTGAGGCTTCAGTTTGAAGATGTTTTAAAATAAGTTAATAGTTTCAAAGGTATCTCTTTTCCAATTGTATTTTTAATGATTATTTTAGTGGATATGAAAATATATAAATACATATATATAAATGTATATTTCAAATTTCATCTAGATATTTTAAAACTGGGTCACTTTGATTCTGGAGGTTCTGGTCAAGAAGGCAGAGTAGGTAAATGCTGTGCTTGCCTCCTCCCATGACTGCATTAAAATTACAACTAAAACAGAACAATCAACCTGAAGAACTATCCAAAGATTAGCTGAACAGAAGTCCTACAACTAAGGATATAAAGAAGAGGCCACCTGGAGACTGGTAGGAGGGATGGGATATGAAAGGGGCTGGCCCTGTACCCATGTATAGCAGTTGAGAATTGGGAGGGATATCTTGGCTATGGAGGCCCCCTTAAGAGCAAGGAGTCCCAACTTCACAATGGGCTCCCCAGCCCAGAGCACTAGTGCTGGAAGAGGAGTCCCCTGTTGCATCTGGCTGCAAAAATCAGTGGGGATTTTGTCCATCCAGGTGTCCTTTTAAAGGACCCCCGCATAGACTCTCTCACTTTCAGGTACTCATCCTGGGCTCCAGCAGAGAAACAGCAGCTCAAGAGGTGCCAGAGACATATAGGGAGACACTGAGTGTGTGACTTCAGAGCGAGGGCTGGAGGGAAAGCCACCATTGTCCTGTGTTCAGTCCTCCCCCAACATGGCCAAACCTGCGTTTTCATTGGTCTGGTGAGTGCTGCTCAATACACCCTGGTGACTCCCTAGGACTTCACCCCACCCAACCTGTACACCACCAGAGGCTTTTTTGAGGCTGTTGCAGACGGTTGACCCATGCTGTAGTCTTTCTTGAACAACTCTTGCCAGTGTGCAGGCCTCAAATAGATGGCAGCTAGGCTTGATGTGCTCTTGAGACTTTTACAAAGTGGTCCCAAGCTCAGCACTGACACCATTTCTGAATCTGCATTAACCCGCTGAACACCACTCGACCCACTTTGGTGACTTCCTGAGACCCTGCACCACCTAATTCGTGTACCGCGAGAGGCTGTTTCAGCAGCCTGTGGACAGCTGGTGTTGGTCTACATTAAAGTCTTTCTTGGACAATTTTTAGAGGTCTGCAGGTCCCAGGCAGGCAGCGGCTGACCTCAGTGCGCTCTGAGCCTTTTGTGGAGTGGCCCCAGGCTCAGAACTGGCATCAAATCTGAATCTGCATTAACTTAAATCTGAATCTGCATTAACTCATTAAACACCACTCTCCTACAGTGGTGACTCTGATACCCTGCCCCACCCAAATCCCGTACCACCCTAAGCTCTTTCAGCATCTGCTTTATGGAAAGCAAGCAGGCAGTGGCAGGCTTCAGGGTACCCTGGGCCTATGCTGAGTGGCCTCAGGCCTAGTACTGGTAAAAGCTGACCTCGGTTCACAGCATAGCCTCTCCCACAAACCTCCAGATCCAGCACAGATGGCAACCAGCAACCAATGGTGGATCACTTTGTAGCTCCTACCAGATAGCCCTGGACCAGTCACAAGCAGCAGCTGACTTTGGGCTGCACAGAAGCCCCTTCCCAAAGGTACCAGAATCAGCATACTTGGTGGTTGGCTTCAAACCACAACAGAACACCACTTGATTAGTGCCACAAGTTGCACATCCAAAGGGTGGTCTTGGCAGGCGCCAGAGTCTGCTGGGGTGAATCCCACTCTGGTGTCAGCCCCTGCACAACAGCTTGTACCCTGTGGTTATGGCCAATCCTCACAGCCAGTAAGTCTTAGGGTCAATCTAACCCACTGATGGGACAACAGCAGTCAAGGCTAAACTACAACAACAGAACATATATAACCCAGTATAAGGGGCACTACTGGAACATCAGGCTCAGGTGACAAGGGAGACTGCACCACTGGGCTCCACAGGCCACCCTGCCAACTGGGAGACATAGCAGATCTACCTAATATATATAAATGAACACAAAGAGGCAGCCAAAATGATGAAACAAAAAAACACATTCCAAGTGAAAAAAACAGGAAAAATCTCCAGAAAATGAACTAGATGAAATAGAGGCAAGCAATCTACCAGATACAGAGTTCAAAACGCTGGTAATAAGGATGCTTAAGGAACTTAGTAGTGAAACTTCAACAAAGAGACAGTAAACATAAAAAAGGACATAGAAACCATAAAAATAACCAGTAAGAATAAAAGACTACAATAACTGAAATAAGAAATACACTATAAGACATCAACAGCAGATTACATGAAGCACAGGATTGAACAAGCAATTTAGAAGACAAGGTAGCAGAAAACACCTAATTTGAAAAGCAAAAAGAAAAAAGAATTTTAAAAAGAATGAAAATAGTTTAAGGGGCCTCTGGGACAACATCAAACATAACAACATTCACATTATAGGGGTACCAGAAGGAGAAGAAAGAAAACATGGGATTGAGGATCTATATGAAAAAATAATGACTAAAAATTTCCCTAATCTGGTGAAGAAAATAGACATACAAGTCCAGGAAGTACAGAGAGTCCCAAACAAGATAAATCCAAAGAAGCACACACCAAAACACATTATAATTAAAATGTCAAAGGTTAAAAACAAAGAGAATCTTAAAAGCAGCAAGAGCAAAGCAGTTAGTTACCTACAGGGGAGTCCCATAAGGCTGTTAGCTGATTTCTCAACAAAAACTTTGCAGGCCAGAAGGGACTGGCATGAAGTATTCAAAGTGATGAAAAGCAAGAAACTACAACAAGACTAGGCTACGCAGCAGTGCTATCAATTAAAATGGAGGAAGTGATGATAAAGAGCTTCCCAGACAGGAAGAAGCAGAAGAAATTCATCACCACTAAACCAGTAAACAAGAAATGTTAAAGGGACTTCTTTTAAAAAAGGGAGGAAGAGAACGTAAATATGAATAATAAAATGGCAATAACTACATAACTATAGTCATTTTAAATGTAAATGGATTAAGTGCTCCAATCAAAAGACATAGGATAGCTAAATAAATAAGAAAACAAGATCCTCCATACATATGCTGTCTACAAGAGACACACTTCAGATCTAAAGATATACACAGACTAAAAATAAAGGGATGGAAAAGATATTTAATTCAAGTGAAAACAAAACAAACAATAAAAAGCTAGGGTAGCAATACTAATATCAGAAAAAACAGACTTTAAAACAAAGGATATAATAAGAGACAAAGAGGGGCACTGCATAATGAAAAAGGAATCAATCCAGCAAGAGGATAATAACCCCAGTAAACATTTGTGCACCAAACATAGGAGCACCTAAACATGTAAAACATTTTAACTGACACAAAGGGAGAGATAGACAGTAATAGCCACAGTATGGGGCTTTAACACTCCAATGACGTCAAGGGATAGATCTTCCTGACAGAAAATCTACAAGAAAACAGCAGCTTTAAATGACACATTAAATCAGATGGATTTAATTGATATTTTTAGAGCATTTCACCCCAAAGCAGCAGACTATACATTCTTTTCATGTGCACATGGAACATTTCCAAGACAGAAAACATGTTAGGCTACAAAACAAGTCTCAGTAAACTTAAAAAGACTGAAATCATACCAAGCGTCTTTTCTGAAAATAATATTCTGAAACAAGAAATTAATTACAAGAAAAAAACCTGAAAAACATACATATACATAGGGGCTAACATGCTACTAAACGATGATTGAGTTAACAATGAGATCAAAGAAGAAGTTGAAAGATATCTTGAGACAAATGAAAATGAAAACACAGTAATCCAAAATATATTGGACAGCACAAAGGCAGTCCTAAGAGGGACAATCACAGCAATACAGTTCTACCTCAATAAACAATAAAAATCTCAAATAAACAATCTAAACTTACACTTAAAGGAACTAGAAAAAGAATAGCAAACAAAGCCCAAAGTGAGTAGAAGTAAATAAATAATAAAGACTAGAGCAAAAATAAACAAAATAGAGTCTAAAAAACAATACAAATGATCAATGAAACCAAGAGCTGGTTCTTTGAACAGATAAACAAAATGGATAAACCTTTAAACAGACTCATTAAGAAAAAAAGAGAAAGGACCCAGATAAATAAAATCAGAAATTAAAGAGAAGTCATAATTGATACCACAGACATGCCAAGTATTATAAGAAATGTTGTGAGAGATGCCTGCAGTCCTGGCAGGATGCCTGGTGCTTGGAGCAACAAGGTCATCATAAGAAGGTGTGGACTTGCACACAAGGACACATTGTAGGGAGGGTGCACACACCCGACCTATTCTGGGACTTCTTGCTCCAGGGACAAGGATAAGAAAAGGAGAAGAAATAGCTGATAACCCGGTGGTGGCCCTGAGGCTGAATTTGGGAGTTGGCTGTATTTTGTAATTACTAACCTGATAGTAACTAATAATAATAACAAAGCCAGCTTTGTGAGAGAGAATAATAAAAAGTCATGGAGACAAGGGTGGGGGATGCTAGCACTGCCATTCATCCCCTCTCCCTTATCCATGTTAGTTAATACATTTCCAGACTCCCACTCTTCTTCCTAACCGTCTCTGCAACAAGAAAACACTGTGAACTATTATATGCCCACAAATTTGACAACCTGGAAGAAATGGATAAATTCCTAGAAACATACATTTTTCCAAGACTGACTCAAGAAGAAACAGAAAATCTGAACAGACTGATTACTACTAACAAAATCAAATCAATAATAAAAAAACTCCTCGCAAACAAAAGTCCTGGACTGAATGGTTTCACAGGTGAATTTATTTCATCAAACATTCAAAGAATTAACACCTATCTTTCTCCTATCAAACTATTCTAAAAAATTCAAGAGGATGAAGAATTCCCAAACTCATTTTATGAGGCCACCATTACTCTGATTCCAAAGCCAAAGACATTACAAAAAAAAAAAAAAAAGGAAAAGAAAAACTATAGGCTGATATCCTGATGAACATAGCTGCAAAAATTCTCTACAAAATATTAGCAAACCGAATTCAGTAATACATTAAAAATATCATACACCATGATCAAGTAGGATTTATTCCTGGGATACACAGTGGGTTCAATATCTACAAATCAATTAATTTGCTTCGCCACATACACAAAATGAAGGATAAGAAATATATAATCCTATCAATAGATGCAGAAAAGGGCTTTGGCGAAATCCAACATCCATTTATGATAAAAACTCTCAGCAAAGAGGGAATAGAAGGAACACAAGTTAACAAAATAAAGGCCATCTATGATAAACCCATAGCTAATATCATACTCAATGGAGAAAAGCTAAAAGTATCTTTGAGAGCAGGAACAAGACAAGGATATCCACTTTCACCACTTTTATTCAACATACTATTAGAAGTCCTAGCCACAGCAATCAAGAAAATGAAATAAAGACATCCAAACTGGAAAGGAAGAAGTAAAACTGTTGTTTGTAGATGACATGATACTATATACAGAGAACCCTAAAAATTCCACCAAAAAACTATTAGCACTGATAAATGAATTAAGTAAAATAGCAGGGTACAAAATTAATATTCAGAAATCAGTTGCATTTCTATATACCAATAGTATATTATCAGAAAAAAAAAAACAATCCCATTTACTATTGCATCAAAAATAAAATAAAATAGTGCTCACTCAGGCAGCACATACACTAAAATTGGAACGATACAGAGATTATCATGGCCCCTGCGCAAAGATGACACGCAAATTCGTGAAACATTCTATATTTAAAAAAAAATAATAATAAATAAAATAAAGTAAAATAAAATAAAATATCTAGGAATAAATTTAACCAAAGAGGTAAAAGAATTGTCCTTGGAAAACTATAAAACATTAAAGAAAGAAATTGAAGATACAAATAAATGGAAGCATACACCATGTTCATAGATAGTACGAATTAACATTGCTAAAATGTCCAGACAACCCAAAGCAATCTATAGATTCAGTGTAATCCCTATCAAAATACCAATGGCATTTTTCACAGAACTAGAACAAATAATTCTAAAATTTATATGAAGCCACAAAAGACCCCAAATAGCCACAGCAATCTTAAGAAAGAACAAAGTTGGAGGTATCACATTACCTGATACTATACTACAAGTCTATAGTAATCAAATGGCATGGTACTGGCATAAAAACAGTCATATAAATCAATGGAACAGAATATAAATCCATGCTTATGTGGTCAATTAATCTATGACAAAGGAGGCAAGAATATACAATGGGTAAAGACAGTCTATTCAGTAAATGGTGTTGGGAAAACTGGACAGATATGTGCAAAATATGAAACTGGACCACCTTCCTATACCATATACAATAAACTCAAAATGAATTAGAGATTTAAATGTAAGACTTTTAAGAAGAAAACATAGGCCGTAAATTCTCTGAAACTTCTCCCAGTAATATTTTTTCTGATATGCTTCCTCGGGCAAGAGAAACAAAATAAAAATAAACAAATGGGACTACATCAAACTAAAAAGTTTTTGCACAGCAAAGGAAACCACCAACAAAATGGAAAGACAACCTACTGAATGGGAGAAGATATTCCCCAATGATATATCCAATAAAGGGTTAATACTCAAAATTTATTAAAAAAACTTACACAACTTAACCCCTCCAAAATTAACAATCCAATTAAAAAATGGGCAGAGGATCTGAATAGACATTTCTTCAAAGAGGACATGCAGATGGCCAAGAAACATATGAAAAGATGCTCAACATCACTAATCATCAGAGAAATGCAATTTAAAACCAAGATGAGATATCACCTCACACCTATCAGAATGACTATCATCATCAATAAATCAAAAACCAACAAGTGCTGGTGAAAATGTGGACATTGCAAATTGGTGTGGCCACTATGAAAAACATATGGAGGTTCCTCAAAAAATTAAAATAGAACTATCTTATGACCCAGCAATTACAGTTCTGGGTATTTATTTACTCAAGGAAATCCAAATCACTAATTCGAAAAGATATATTCACTCCTATGTTCATTTCAACATTAATAGCATTATTTACAATAGCCAAGATATAGAAGCAACCTAAGCGTCCATCAATAGACTGGATAAAGAAATTGTGGTACATATATACAAAGGAATATTACTCGGCCAATAAAAAGAATGAACTCTTACCATTTGCAACAACATGAATGGACCAGGAAAGTATTATGCTAAGTGAAATAAGTCAGACAGAGAAAGACAAATATCATATAATCTCACTTATATGTTGGGGAATATAAAGAACAAAATAAATGAACAAACAAAACAGAAACAGACTAATAGATGCAGGGAACGAGCTGCTGGTTGCCAGATGGGAGGAGGGTTGGGGAGTGGGGTATAAAAGGTGAAAGGATTAAGAAGTATGAATTGGCAGTTATGAAATAATCATGGGGATGTAAAGAAAAGCATTGGAAATTTAGTAAAAAATGTGGTAACTGATGTATAGTGGCAGGTGGGTACTAGACTAATGAGGGGGATCTTTTTGTAAATTGCATAAATGTCTAACCACTATGGCGTATACCTGAAACTAATATAAAATAATATTAAATGTCAACTGTAATTGAAAAATTTAAAAAGGGGGGGTGGGAGAAGGGTGAAGGAGAATAAGAGGTTCAAATTACCAGGCATAAAACAAAAAAGTCATGGGGATGTGGTGTACAGCATAAGGAATACAGTCAATAATATTGTGATAGCATTGTACAGTGTTAGACGGTTACTGAACTTATCATGGTGATCACTTCTTTAGGTATATAAATGTTGAATAAATATGTTGTATACCTGGAACTAATATAATATTGTGTTACGTACATTTTAATAAAAATCTTAAAAAAAAAAAACAGGTCACTTTACTGAGCTTATTAGTTTTAACAACAAGTGATTTGCTTAGAGTTTTCTAGGGAGATAAGCATATCAATACCAAGTTTTTCTCCTCCTTTCCAATATTTAAGGCTCTCATTTGCTTTCCACGACTTATTACATCAGTTAAAACATCCAGAACAATATAAATAAAATATTCTTCTCTTTCAAGTTGCACTAAGAGTATTTTCTAAAATCATGAATGGGTGTTGAAAGAAAAACTGATCTACTGAGATCAGAACTGAATCATGGGCTGCCAGGATGGAGTAGTGGAAGAGACTGAACTGACTGTAAAATGAAATGAGAGAATTTTTTAGGGGAGATGGAAATATTCTATATTTCAGTTGGGGTAGTAATTACATGGGTGTATAGACAGAAAGACAGATAGACAGACAGACTGATAAATTTGTCAAAAGTGACTGACCTATACATGTAAAATTTGTGAGTTTTTATTGTAATAATTTATACCTTAATACATGATTACAAAAATTACGAATGGGTGTTGAATGCCTTTAAAGATTCTACTGTGATGATAATGGGGCTGTTCTTGGATAGACCACTGTAATGAATTACACTATTCATTTTTTCCCCTCCATATTTTATATATTTTAAAAGAAATATAAGACTAAGATATGATCATTGTAGGGAAGTGTTTAAAATGCAGTCGAGCATTATGAAATAAAAATGTACTACCTGAAATGGCAATATGGCAGAGATAGCCAATGTTATTTTTTTCCCCTCCCAAACACTGACCAATATAATCGTGTATGTGTGTGTGTATGTGCATATATGGGCATGCATGTACATGTGTGTGTGCATGTCTGCATCATGTCACTACTTGCTGCTTGAAACATTTCAAGATCCTATGGGGCTCTACATGATCTAGCCCCATGGTCAGTTCTTTATTATTGCTACAACAAATTATTGCAAATTTAGTGGCTTAAAACAACAGAAATTTATTCTCTTACAGTTCTGGAGGCCAAGGGTCTGAAATGAGTCTTATGGGGCTAAAATCAAAATGTCAGCAGGGCCTTGTTCCCTCCAGAAGCTCTAGGGGAGAATCTGTTCCTTTGCTTTTTCCAGCAGGTAGAGCTACATTTCTTGGCTCATAGCTCTTCCTCCATCTCCAAAGTCAATGGCAAAGCATCCTCTCTCTGGACTCTGTTTCTCTCTTCTCTTCTGTCTGAAACCTCCTTCTGCCTCCCCTTTATAAGGACCCTTGATGACACTGGGGTAATCCAGGATGCTCTCCCATGTCAAGGTCCTTAACTTAACTACATCTGCAAAAAACTCTTCCATGTAAGTAACATTCACGGGTGAGCTGGACAACAGCCCCCAAAGATTTGGGGGCTGTTGTTTAGCTGACCACCTGTCATCTATCTCTCCAGCCCCCTGTTCCAAGCAGCCCCCATCCCTTGCCCTCTGCACTTTAGCTCTTCTCTCAGTTTTTTGAACATGCCACAGTTCATCTTGCCACAAACCGTTTTCACATACTGGATATCAAATGGACATCAGAGAAGAGGAAAAGAATCAATTCCTGGGATAGCTGGGAGAGGTGAGAAGTGTGGCAAAGCTAGAAACCATGTTAGAGCCCAGAGGAAAATACCTCTGGTTGCAGGGCATTCAAGGAGGCCCTCTGGAGAATATCCACACCCTCACAGAGATTGTTAACAGCATTCAATCCTCCATCAAGTCTGCAGTGTTCATTATGTCTTCACTGTGAATGTGTGGAGCAGGGTCCAGGCGGCTGAGCAGGGGCAGCACACAGACTTGGGCACAGGGACTCAGAGTCCTACCTGACATTAGGTTAAATGAGAAACTCAGGGCACAGGGGAGCTGGCCCTATCTCACCAGTAGATATGCCTGGCCATGGAAAAATAGGACAAGCTGGGAAGAGTGACCAGATAGAGCATCATGACAGAACAAAACCTAACACTTGTCTTTCCGGAGAGTTCGACCATCCCACCTACTAGCTATTTCAGGGACACCTGGTGGTATGGAGATGTCCTTCCCTGCAGATCGGTGGCCTAGATGTCCAGATATCTACTTACAGCTGTAGAGAGTCGTGATGCCAGTGTCATCTCCAGGTTCCCCTTCAGGCCCACTAGGGGTGGCACCAACGTCAACAAGTCTTTAACCTCCACAAACACAGGCCAGTGCTGGTGGGGACAGAATAAGAAGCTCAATCCACATACACATATTGGCATATCGTGCACATTTCAAGAAAATGTTATTTTCACTCCCTATAAAGTAAATGAATAAGACTAACTAGTTTCAAAAATGGCTTTACATTAAACACAAAATAATGAAGCCATGAAATTTTCCTAATACTATGCAGTGAACAACACTAGTGGCCTCAAGAGCCCCTTTCTCTCCCTGGTCCTCAGCAACTGGGAAAATTGGGGGTGAGGCTGGGTCTAGTTTGCAGGCATGCTTTGTTGGGTGTGCACAATGTGTTTATAGAAATAAGAATGAGTCACCAGTTTTAAAGTGGGGAGGTTCTCATGAATTGGGACAGCCAGGGCTGAAGAGAGGCACTGCTGTATTAAGGACAGGAACTCCCAGGTGGCCCCAGGCCTGCTCTGCTGCTCTCAGGCACTGTAGCCAAGTACAAGTTGCCCTAAGTATCATATAGGCACTCTGGATTTGTCAAAATAGATAGAATGTACCTCTATCCAGATCTCTATCAAACATAAAAAAAATAAAAATTAATAAAAGGAATGAAAGGGATGTATGTTTCAAGAAAAACCAGAAGAGAAAAAATTTCTTTGTGAAGTAAAAACTATTCCAACCTATTTAACATGCAACTAGATTGCCTACCACTCAATTTGTAATGCCCCATCTGATCCTACTGATTTATTTGACCTCTCTGGCCCCTACAGATACCTGTGACCCCTATTCTAGAAGCTCCTCCTGGTTTTGGAATGCTAGAGCTAAAAAGAAAAAAAACAACTGTCAGCTAGGACACAGGAGGCCTGTGGTCCCCCGTTCCCTAAGACTAGAGCTGTGTGAAAGTGTGCAGATCCACTCATCTCTGGGGCCCTGGAGAGTCACCTATAAAGCTGTACAATAAGCCATGTCACCAGGCATGGATGTGAAGGGATTGGGCCACATCCTTTAAAGACTCATTGTTTATGGTTTCTTTACTCCTTGGTTTCTCTCTTTACCTTATCTACAAACCTGTGAAATTCAGAGCGCTTACCAGTTCTGATGGAATTATAAGTCCTGCCCTCTCCTAAAAGTTCAGAAGAAAATCATATCGCCAGGCATGGAGGTGCCACCTTTATGTCAGTCCTGGTCTTCAGGAAGCATCTGGCCCCAGAGCAGCTGTGTAACTGTCCTATTAACCACCACACCCCATCCAGCAGAGCATGGTTTACCCTTTAGTTCACAGGCATAGACCCTCCCCAGTGACTGGAGTCCTGCCTCCAAGCAGCATCCACCACCCTACATCTCCTCTTATGTGCTCTGCAAGCTGACATGTTCCTGTGCACTTTCTTTCCCTGCCTACACACAAGACCAAGCACCCACCAACTCAAAAGTAAAAATAAACCCCCTATCTTGGCCTCCCCTGCCATGGAAACCTTCCCCATCCTTCTTAGCATCACTAAATTTCGAATGAGTTCCTGTCATCACTCATCATAATTTAGGGCTGTGCAAGCCTCTGACTGCCACTGGCACCCTGCAGCAATGCCCCTCTCCATAAAGGAAGCAGTGATCTTCAAATGAGTGTATCCACTGGCTCTTCTAAGCTCCTTTCCGCTGTTCTCTCTGTGCTAGGACATCTTCCACCCTACCACGCAAACATGTAGTAGACTCCTATTGTGTGCCAGGCATACCTCTGCGCTCTCTAATCTGGCATCCATGACCATATCCCCTGTCCTATGCTGACCTTTCTAATTGTTCCATCTTGTCCTCCAAAAAAGGCTCCTCTTCCTCCTCCTGACCTTTTAATTTTTTAAATTTAATTTAAAAGATTGTATTTCCTTTCCCCAGTTAGGAAGGCTACAAAGTTAGAAATTTCACCAAAGTTTAATAATCCTTGATTCTTCAAAATGGGCATAGACTTCAACTCTGGACAGTTCTCAGGTTTCATGATAGCCTTGTGTGACTGACTCAACCAGAACTAATACACTTTCTCAGGAAAAAACAATCTTGATTATCAAGATTCCAACTCCACAGCCGAGAAACTCCCTGTTAAAGGACAGATTGAACTAAGCTGAGGACAAGATCAGGCTGCCACCAAACCACTTATTGCCCTGTGGCACACATGGCCCTTGACCAATCCTTTCCCACCCCTGGATTCATCCTAGCCTATCCAAAGTTGTCTTTCTCCAAACAGTAAACCCCCGAGTTCAGGAGACCAGAAGTTGTACACCTCTAGACCTTGTAAAATCCTGAGTTTCCTTCACGCTTTGTCTTCAGTTCCTTTCTGTCCACATCCTCTCCTTTCTAAGGCTTGAGTTACCTTCCACTGCACGCCTTAGGTTAACTTCCCCACAGTCGCCTCACTCTCCATCAACAAGAGGAATAAAGTAGGTGAAGGCTCGAAGGTAAATCTTAATGCAGGGGTCCCAACCTCTTTGTAAGTGGTTGCTTGGATGTGGGCTGGGACATAACCATGGACAAGGAGATTTGAGGAGTCATGTCTAGACACATCAGGCATCGTATAACCATGAGGGGTCTATTCTGGGACAAAGTCAACAAATATGGAATGGTAAAGCAGAAAAACAGTAGGACTCTGGATACTGGGTGACTCTGTTAATCCAATGAATTAATTAGTGCTAGAGCTGTCTGATATGCAGACTTCTTTACAGGAATAAATGTTTTTAATTACTTTGAATTAAGTTTTCTGTTACCCACAACCTGGGCACCCTGATTGATGCACTGGGCTTTGTGCTGGTGGCTCACAATGTCGCCAGCACACATCTGCCTTCTGAGCATTATACCTGCTGACCCAACTGCTAACAAAACCCTGGACATCCCACAGGACCCTCAAACTCGGGGTTCCAAACTTGACTCTCCTCACCAAACTCTACTTTGTCCTACCCTACCAGTGTAGTTCCAAGCATCCTTCTTGCTTTGCCAGCCAGGATTTAATTAACTCTTCATGTTCCCCAACATCCTGACATCCAAGTCTTCATAACTGTCTTAAATTCTGCCACAGCCCTCATCAGCAACTTTAAAGACATCTGTCCCAGGCACTGGGGAGGTTGAAATCAGTCAGAAGTAATGGGCCTTGCATTGGGGAGCTCTGAATCATGACCACAGCCTCCTAGCTTTCCCCTGCAGCCTGGAACCATACCCTCCAGGCCATCTTTGACCCTGCTGCCAGGGTTGACTTTTGTTGCACATTTATGACAATGTCACAGAGCCTTTTATAACTCTTCATTGCAAATTCCACTCCTGGACATATACCCAACAGATATGAATCCTTTTACTACCCCCCTGAAATATACACAAGAATGTTCCTGTTCTTAGTAGTATCATACCTTGAGAATAGCCAAAATGAACCCACAGTATTAGAAGTCAGAAGAGTGGGTCAGGTTGGGTGAGGCAAGAAGGAGCCTGTCAGGGGCTGAGAATGTTCTTGACCTGGGTAGTGGTTACTGAGGTGCATTTCCCTTGAAATGGTTCACCAAACTGCACACATATGAATTGTGCAATTTTCTACACTTCTGTGCTATACTTCAATAAAACAATAAAACAATAATACATGACACATATTAAAACAAAGAATGACAACAAAATCAACAACCCCTCTGCTTTCAGTATACAACTAAAACTTCTGAGCAGAGCCGACAGAGCCCCTCACTGTTTACCCAGTGCCCCGTCCCCATGAAAGTGGCCACTCATGTTCCTCACTCTTTGCAAATGCACACTCATCTCTCCATATCTATATATACACTGATCCCTTTGCCTGGAATGTTTGTTGTTTTCTTACGTCATCCTAGAAACTGCTACATTATCCTTTAAGGTCCAATTCCAACTGTCCTGCTAACTGTAGATTCTCTGACTCCTCTAGTAAGAATTGATTGCTCCCTCTTCCTTCACAGGTAAATGTCTGTTCACTGCCTCCACTCCCTTACACCCCTTGATCTGATGAGCATGTGCCTCACCCACTAGACTACAAGTGCCAGGAAGGCAGGAACTGGTCTGTTTCTACTCACCACTGCACCCCCAGGGCCCAAGAGCAGCTGGCGGAGTTCAATGAAATATGCTGAATGAATGAAGGAGGAACCCGATTCATGAGTTAATTCATCTATCTTACTCTGCATTTGGCTATTAGCTGTTCAAAGGCAGGGACCCCGATTCATCTCCAATTTAGTGATGAGCGATCACACTCTAACAACAACAAAAATCACTCTTGTTGACTCCAGGTACACATGTGTATATAAAACCCCCAAAAAGGTCTAAAAGGACATGCTCGGCCTGATAATATAGGAAATAAACTGAGACTGAGGGCTGTGGTCAAAGAGGGCTTAACCTCGGCTAAGATATTTATTTTATTAATAACTATAACTGAAAAATAATTTTTTTAAAAAGCAAACTAATACTCTTGCCACTTATTAAGCCTCAGTCTCCAGGTCCAACCACAGACTGAACTCAGACCCCAGAAAGAGAGAGACCCCTGGGCCCCAGATTGAGAGGAGATGAGGCCAGCACTCAACCAATGTCCTTGGTCTTAGGACTGCGCCAGGGGCAGCCCACAGGGCATGCCTGCTGAGCCAGGTGGTCATGAGGACTGCAGGTTCATAATCCCTGAGGCCCCAGCACACGGCTTCCTGCTGCTCCAGGCAGGCGCCGGCCTGGGTACAGTTGGAGCCAGGAGCCAGTATCCTGTCCCTTGTTGTGGGGCTTCCCTTTGGAATGGTGTTGCCAAGGCTGCTTCCTGCACTGCTGAGTGGTGGTGAACAGGGAGGCAGTGGTGCAGGCTTGGGAGCCAGGGAAACTCAAGTGCCCTTGAACCTCACAGTACCCTGAAGTCACAGGAACAACATCTGCTAAGTGGTGAGAAGGAAGGGGACATGACTTCCAGAGCTATTTTCTCTTTCTCCTGGCTGCTGGACCAACCAAAGCTGAATGGTTCAAGACTAGAATCTGCAGACAGCCTTCCTCATGTATACTCTGGGCTTGCCTCCCAAGATACCTCTTTTTCTTCTTTCTGGTCTCCTAGATGGCTCTTTAATGCAGAGTCAGAAAAGATGTTCTGCCCTCCAGCTAGACTTTCTCCTGGACTGGCATTCTGTGCCACCTCTGCAGATGGTCAGGCACAATTTCCACTCCCCCTATTCCACACATTTCACCAAATATTCCAGATTCTGCTAAGCTTTCCCAACTGACAAGTACCCTCCCAGGTTGCAGCAACCGAGGGACACACAATTTGGTGAAGGGGTTCTGAGCCATGCTCTACATGAGGCAGCTGTAGAAGGTCAAAAAGACGAGACTCAGGGTAGAGAGTCTCTCCCCTCAGTATCCACAGGAGAGTATTAGGAAAGGAGTGACAAACTCTTAGAGCAGCCCCAGGGGTGAAGCTAAGAAGCAGCAGAGATGGGTATCTAGGTCTCAAGCCCAGATGAACACAAGTTTTCTAATGGTGAGCTGGCCAGTATGCTTCTCTAGCCTGAGGAGGGGCGAGTGTCCCATCCACTGAGGTATGCAAGCAGAGGCTTGTGAGGGGATGCCTCCCATAACAAGCAGGGGTCTCTTGTGATGGGAGGCATCACAAGCCTCATTCAGAGATCAATGGGCCAGGGTGGGTGTTGATGACCCCTCTCCAATTCAGACAGGTGCACTGGGAAATGCTGGATGGGCATTAAAAAAAAGATGCTATGTGTACTGAGGAAGGTACAGTGTTATCTGGGATGTCCTCATGGGTTAAAAAACTCAATTTAAATTTAATTTCACATGTTAAAAAGCACATTATGTACTATAATCCCACATATTTATGTGTTTCTGTTGTTGATAGATCCATGGCACAATGCTGACAGAGATTATGGGTGCCCACCTCCCTTCACTTATGTACGTTTTCTAATTTATCTAAAATAACACACTAAATCTATAAGAAATGTTTAAGTAGACAGAGCAAACCCTCAGTGATTCAAACAGCATTACCTGAGCCAACCCCAGGGCATAAACACACCAGGAGAAGTAAATGCCAGAGTGTGTGACAACGCAAGGGCCTCCCAGCAAATGCTTCTACCCTATGAAGAACACCATAGCCGCTTGCTGCCCTGGACCCCCCAGCCCAGGCTCTGGCCCTTATCCTCTCATGGGAAAGCCCCATGGAGATTCTGGAGGCTGGAAGTTGTGATGCTCATCACCCTTGGGCCACAATACAAGGTGCACTCAGTCATCCATCCTCACAATCCTGCAAGGTGAGTGTGTTCATTAGCTCCACTGGCAGATGGGGAAGCCGAAGCGGTAGGATACTAACAATAGTGAGCAAACAGCAGGGCCAGGATTTGAACCCCTCAGGCCCTGCCTAATGAGCCTGCATTCCCTAGAAGGAAAATGGTTTGAGCTCCCAGGCATTGAGGCTGGACTTAGGGCTGCAGTCCCACTCAGCAGCCTCTTGCATCCCCCAGCCTGTCTTATCTGCGATGCCTAGGAACCCTGGTACCCCTAACCCAGGGCCCCACACTGCCTCTCAGACCCCCAGTACGCACTTGGATGGTGTCCATCACCAGGCCAGCAGTCATCATTCCCAGGCCCGATAGCAGAAGGGGTACCATGATCTGGCACGTGATGGTGAAGGCGGTCTCAGGGAAGACCCCGTAGGGGGACCGAGTGAGCTCACAACTGAAGCCTCGAAGCTTCTTGCCCTGAAAGCGAAACTCCAGATTCAGCTGGGTGACCACCATGGTCAGGCCGTTGACAACATTCCCAGGAGCAAGATGTCCAGGCCCAGGGAGCCTTCTGTCCTTTGTCCGCCTCACCCTCACCAGGATACGTTTCCTAAAAAATCCGTAAAGGTAGAGTGGCCAGGTGCCCTGCACCTAGGGAAGGTTCCCTAACTGCTCCTCAGTAGAGGACTGGAGCAAACAAGTGAGGAGAAAAGGCCGGTGTAACTCAGAGCCTCATTCAGGGCCTTGGCCAGCTCTTGCTGTTCATCTGCTCTCTGGAGATCAGGTTTTCTTCAAAGAGTGGCTGCTACGTCAGCCAGGACCTCCCTCGGCCAGCTGCCACGAGGAGGATCACTGTCTCTTGGCATGACCTTGACAGCATCCAGCCCTCCGGCCCATGCTGGCGTGGGCTGAACCCAGATAGACAGAGCCACGTGAGACCTGGCCTTGGTGAGGGCCACACAGAGGCCTGCCCACCTCTGCATGCGTTCCCTGGGCGGCCTCTACTCTTAGCAGATAAGGGCCTGGAGAAATCACAGCATGAAGGACCCACTCCTCAGACTGGGTCTACAGCCTTCTGAGGGTCTGCAGGTCCCCAAGAAAGAAGCCACTTCCTGGGGTTACCTCAACTTCAATGTCCAGGGGCTCATGGCCACACGAAGAAGCTGTGTTCACAGAGGAAATACAGCCCTGTCCTTTCAAGGACCCAAGAGATTTGTAAATGTGCTTCAAAAGGGGCCATACTCTCATCTGCTACAAAAGTAAGACCAACCTGGCCCAGAGGAAAAGGGGCTGGGGTGCCACCTCTAACTCCCAGGGATTCTATTGTTGGGTGTGCCCACTGTGCATTCCACAGGTGCCAGGGACAGAATGTCCAGGCCTGAGAGCAGATTGGAGCAGGGATCAAGGCCAGCAGAAGCCCAAAGCTGCGGACCCCAGGGGACCTCACCTAGATCAGACCCTGGTCTAGGCCTCACCTCTGCTCCCGTTCCTAAACCATGGCCTTCTCAGACACTTAGCAGGTTCCCCTGTCTATCCCATTCCCTTACACTGAAGTTCACAGCCCTTACCAGTCTAGATTTTACTGACCTCCCCAAGTGTATCCCCTTTCTTTGCTAACTTCAGCCAAATGTCTCAAATAGCTGTTTCCCTCAAGCCCCAGATATTCCTCTCACTAGATCTTTCCTCACACCATTTATTTACTCATTCACTCAATAGATATTTTTAAGCCCCTCCCAGGATCCAGATATAAGAAGCGCTAAACTTCTTCAGCACTGAGTTGGAGTTCTGTCTTCTCTCCTTCCATCTGCTGGACCAGCAAAACACCGTGGAAGGGACACTGTGTCACTCTGGTTCTGGACCCAAATCTTGAGAAACTGACAGCTTCCACTTCTCATCTCTTGAGATGTTCATGCCTGGATACCCTAGCACCATGCTGTGTGGGTAACCAAGCAGACACATGGACAGCCCACATGTAGAGGTTCTAGCCAAGAGCCCCAGCTGAGGTTCCAGTCGACAGCCAGCAGCAACCCTCATGTCATGTGAACTGTCTTGGGTTGGGTACAGTGCCTACCTAGCAAGCCACCCCTTGAGGATGCAGCATTGAGCAGACAGCCCTTCTCTGTGAGACCTACCAAAACTCTTGCAGATTCATGATTAAACGTAATGACTGGCTTTAAATAAGCCATGAAATTTGGATATGATTTGTTGCATAGCACTAGATATCTCAGACATTTGGGGAACCTCATCCCCACCCTTAACTTTACTCACCTCAGATAAATCAACAACTTCCAGACCTCTCTCCCCAGCCCAGATCTCTACCTTGAGCTATTAAACTATGTTTAATCCCATCGTGGAGAGGGACAAGTACCTCAAACTCAGTCTTTTGTGATCATTTCTTCCAAACCCCTTTCCCCAAGCTTCTAGCCTCAATGAATGGTTCTGCCAGAAACCCAAACCTCACTCTGACTGCCCCTCCCCTGACCACCTCAATTCCACGTCCTTCATCATGGCCCTTACTACCTCCTAACACGTCTGCTCACCAATAGTAACACAAGCTCTTCACACTAACATCCCACAATACATCTCAAAGTCACTTGCTTTTCCAAATGTCATCAGTAATGTCAACTCATTATTTGAGAAAGTTAAGATTTTGTAGTCAGGCATTCAAGGCCTTTCATGATTTGAGGGGAAAAAAGGCATCCATTTGGCCCTCTGCTCTTTCTAGTCTCTGGTCATATTGCACATCACAGAAGAAACTTCCTGCAGACCCTCCCGTGAGTCATGGCTGTGCTCACACTGTTCCTTCTGCAGACTCCACATGTGGCCCAGGCCAAACTTCTGCATGGCTTCATGGCCAACTGAGGCACCTCTTTGTCTTTAAGACCTCCCAAGCTTCCTGGCCATCTCCTTCCCCAGAATTCCCAAAGTACTTTTTCTGAACCTCTCTGAAGGCAAGTTCACTTCTGCCTAATGCTAACATGAATTGCACATGCAGGTACTCTCCCTTCCTGGACTGTGCTCCTCTTGAGAATGGAGTCTGTTAGATTTGCTGCTACAATTATCACAGAAGGGGAAATTATTTATTCATTTACTCCATAAATTAGTACTTAAGGCCTAATATTTGCCAGACTCTGGTCTAAGTGCTGTGGTGCATATGTTAATGGAACAGACATATCTTAGAGCTTTCCAGTGTAGTAGATAATCATAAAAATGAGAATGTAAAAATGATCTGTGACAAATGCTATGAAGGAAAGCCAAGGAATGAGGAGAGCATAGGGCAGAGTTAACTACACACAAGAACACAGTGACCAGCAAATAAATGAGTGAATGAATGAAATGGCAGATTTTCAGTTCTATTCATGCAGCTTCTCAATGCCCTTTCACAATGAATTATAACATGTTCAATCAATCACTAGACTCTCAAAATATCTCCAGGATGTTCACCAGCAAGTATTGCCTCCTACAGGCCCTGAAAGATTTGCCCAAGATCATACTCCAAGTCAGCGTCAAAGGCAGGACTAAGACTCCTGACTCCCAGGGCAGGCTGCCTCCACTGACCTCTCTGCTGTCCACTCCCCGCCCTGTCTCCTGTCTGCTGCTGCCTGCCACCTGTGGTTTGGGTCCACTGGTTCAAACAAGAGTCTGAACCAGTTGGAGGCTGAGACAAATGGTGTATTTCTGAGAAAAGAGTTGCAAAAGTTAACCAGTTTAAGGGACCTAACTGGTTTAAAACAGAACCCCTCTCAGTGGCCTGAGTGAGACACTAACCATACCACTTCCAAGGCACATAGCAGGAGAAGTCCCAACAAGTGATCACTTTCTTCTACCTTTGGCAACTCCTGTGATTTCTTTATAGTTTTGAATGTGGTCATACATCATAATACAATCTATAATTGGACACAGTGGGACCCTGAACCATTCTCATTAGTACAGAAAACATAGAAATAGACAATCATTTACATAATTTCATAGATTCCTGATTGAGTTATAAATCATTATAAAAATGTTTCTCATTTTTGTCTTAAAAAAATCAAATGAGAAATTAAGATAAAGACACACACTCACACGCACACACATACAAGCAGTAAAAAGTTCCGAAGGATATATACGAAATCCTAACAGTGGTTACCTTTGAGTGGCAGAATTACAAGTGACCTTTATTTTATAACTTTCTATACATTCTATTGCGGTTATTTGCTTTTATAACCATCAAAACATAAACTGTCATCAAAAATAAATAAAAGATGTCATTATGTGAGAAAAATTACTTTCCCGTGCAACTTGAGAACAAAATATGTCAACATGGTTTATTGAGTCATAATCCAGAAAATCAAGAATGTAATTTTAAAAACAGCTCAGTAGCACAGTGGAAAAATTCTAAGAGCTTAAACTAGATTCCAGGGCTGCACCAGGCTGCAGGTGAAATCTGAGTCCAAGCATCGGTGGTTTCTTGGGTGGCCTGTAACAATTTCCTGCCCCTCTGTTGGCCTCTAACCCACCCACAGCCCCATGATTTGAGGGGTGGGAGTACACCAGTGTTTTTCAGTTCACTATCCATCAGAACCACCAGAGAGCTCCTGAAATGTGCAGCCCCAGCCCCAGTGCAGATCAGTGAATCAGAGCCCCAGGCTTGCGGCATCAGAACCATTCATCCATTCCAACCCCCTTGGTTTTTAGGGGGTGTGTCATTGTAGGACAGTTAGGTGGGTCCTCTGAGGTGGGCAGAGGGCTCTAGAATGCACATCGTCATTCCTAGCTTTCACTTCTCATTCTTCAGTGGGAACTGTTTATTTTCCCAGAAGCACACCTTCAAAATGGCCAACTATTTTTTTCATGGGTCACCTTGAACCTGGACTGGTTCAGAGCCAAATGGTCATTCTTAAATGCCTGAATTCTTCCCCACCCTATTAAGTTCTCAGAAATTGAGCCAATTACATTTTTAATAATAGGAATGGTTCTTTATTTTCTGCTCCTGATTTGACTAGTAGAAACCACCCATAAGTAAAAATGAACTGAGCACTCACTTCCACTCCCGCACCAGCTTACTCTCATGCAGTTTCTCCAAGCAGCTCCTCCAATGTCACTCAGGCTTCACTCCAGTGTCTCCTCCTCAGAGAGGCCCTCTCTGGCCTCCCTCTCCTAGGCTGACGCATATTACCCAGCTTTATTGTCTTCATAGCCTTTACTGCTACCTAACATTGACTTATGCATCTGCTATCTGTCTCTCTCCACTTGACTGTGACAGCCATGAGAGCAGGGGCTGGCAGTTGTGTCCACCACAACATCCAGGATAGTGCCATCCCATGGCACATATACACGTGTTGCATGAATGAGTGAATGAATGAACAAATAAAAAGAATCACAGAAATAAAGAGAAAAAGAAACCCAGTCAACCTTCCACAGGTTGAGTGGTGTATAAAACATAAAATTATATTATGATTTGCTGCCTTGACATCTGGTAAAACCATGGCCTAAGTGCAACTTCCCCTCCTCTCTCTGCAAAGGTAGATAAGGTCCCCTAGCTAAGCAACCCCTTATCAGGAGTACTTAGTAGGCTTCAAGATAATCTTTGAGTAGTGGGTTTTAGTACCTGCCAGCCAATGGAATTATTCAAACAAGACTGTCTCACCTCCCACAGTAACCAGCACATACCTCAACCTATTGTTACCACAGGGCCTGCCTCCCACAGCCCCTGGCAATTCGCTCTGCTCCCCAGTACAACTCCTGTGTGGTCCTGCATGGTAGGCAGTGTCCTCCTTCCTCTGGCTGTGAGTACATGTGGCTGATAGACTCTGTGATCTCATCTGTCCAATGCTGGGGTGTGTGTTCAGCCATCACTATAATGCTAGGGCAGGAATCCCTCCCTCACCAATGAGGTGCAAAAGAAGAGATCAAAACAACAGTTAGCATCATGAACAGGACTGACCTAGGACACCTGTTGACTTTCACTAACTGCTCTTTGCCTGACATGGTGAAGGCTGCCTGGGATGGAGCCACTAATTGCTGACCAGCAGGTACATTAGTTTGTTCCATATTGGGTCATCTCTCCTGAGGACTGCCAATCTTCACCCACCCTAAAGTGTTGTCCTGGCCTCCAAGGCAAGACCTATTACTAAATGACCATATCCCAGAGTGAGGTGCCTTTGAGTACCGTGTTTGGCAGGTGTGTTAGGTCAGCGGGAAGGGCCAGCCAGATGCCTGCCTGGAGGCTTCCCAGCTTGATATTGAATCCAGACCTTCCAGCCGGACATCCTCGATGTCCGGAATGCCCATCTGATAGGGGCACCACCACCCTAATCCGGATGCTCAACTAACATTTGATTAACATTTCCACCCTATACCCTACCCCCACATAACCCCATAAAAACTGCACCCTCCCATCCCAGGGCACGACTTCTCTGGCCCCTCTCCTCTCTGGACCAGAGAACCTCGTTCGGGAGCCCCCTCCCAATAAAGGCTTGCTTTTAAAACTTCTCTTGGCCTCTCACGCGTTTACCTCACAAGGTGCTCTCTAGCACTTCTGACACCTAGTCTAACTTACAAATTGGCTTGACAAAATAAGATTCCATGGACATCCCCCTCCCCCACACCATTAAAAGAATTAATACAGCCCAACATAAGCTAACACAGGGCCTTCAAGGACTGAAAATGTTCATACAAGACCTAACTTAGTGAAGTCATGATTACCACCACTGTTTCTTCTTTTAAAAGTCCAATTTTGCCTGTTCTTAAACCTGGAAATAATATAGGGTTTCACCACAGATGACAAAAACCTTAATGCTATAATTCCATCCATTGAGACCCCCATTCCTGATATGTAATGTTATTGAGATTACTGACTCCATCCAATCAGCAACCAGTAAATATTTTGCTACTACAGATTTGGGTAATATGTTTTGTTCAGTGCCTATTTCAATAGCCTCTCCGCCACAGTTGACCTTCAACTCTGAAAGGACATAGTATATCCTTTCCAGGCTTCTCATAGGGTACCTTACCAACTCTGCCACCACACAGACTTTGCAGGCAAGATCTTAACTTCATGCACTTCTCCAAGAGCACAGATCTGACATTACACTGAGAACATCCTCCTCCAAGAAGACTCACTTGACACACTCATTAAGGATACCCAAATACTCACAAAAGAGTTCACAAGAAAAGGACAGGCCATTACCCCACATGTGGGGCATGGCCTGCCACCTTGGTCAAATTCCCGAAAATTATTTGGTAAACTGAAGACAACTCTATCCTTGACACTGTCGAAAAACAGCTATTGACCTCTCGGCATCCACAATATTAACACAAGCCCAACATCTTTTAGTCTTTTTTGGATTCTGGAGGCAACACAGTCTTTACCTACAAATTTTACTTATGCCCAATGATGCTGTCACTTGCAAAGCAGCCTGCCTTGAATGGGTGGTGCCAACAAGACTCCAGAATCTGTCCAAATTAAAAACAGGCACTCCTGTCAGTGTCCTCAGAGACTTTCACTGCAGAGAGAGGTTTTAGCAACCTTCACCCAGGCATCTTGGAGTCTCTGGACCACATAGAATAAGTTGCCCAAGGACTTCTGATGCAAGAACTCTCTTTGCTCTCTTCACCTGCACTATACAAAAGAGGAGCAACTGCTAGCTGAATACTGAGCACTCCTGAAAAGAGAGACTCTTACAGACTCTGTCCTGAGACCCTCTGTACCCAGCTGCCCATTGAGCTTTTAGAGACACAGCTACCTAGGCCTCCTTAATACAGGAAGGAGCTATACCTGGGGCCCTCTGGCATATCCCACCTATAGGAGAGGGTGGCCTCATCTGTCCTCAGTTCCTTGCCAGATGTCAGAGTAGGTTACCCCTTCCCCAGGCTCCTTGACTACATGGGGAGCTCCCTTGAGATCAACTGAGTAAGCAGTATTAACCTAAGAAATGTCCAGACCTGCAGGGAATTTTTATACATTTATTTGAGCCAAACTGATGACATATGTTAAGAAGCAAGATATCAAATGCTCCTGAGAATAACAGTTTTGCAGCTTCTTTTATGCATTAGAAACTGAGGGAACAGAAAGATTACCTGGAAGTGGGATAAAGCAAGGTGGGGGGATTAGATTATAGCATAGTTAACAAGATTATATGCTTTCCGGATGGTGGTTACAGCTTATTTCAAAGGTGTGTTAACCTAGATGCACAGAAACAACGGGCAGGGATTGCTTAAGGCAAAGATAAACTTTTTTACTAATTACATGCTTGGGGTGTGACTACCCACCACGACCTGCTCAGTTAGGAATTTATGATCAGATCACCCTGTAAGGTTACTTTCCATAGAACCCCTTTTTTAAATCCACATATTTAAGTTATAGGTGGCAAATGAACTCCTGCTGAGGGGATTGATAGTGTTGATTAATGTGGATTCATGCTCCCTGGGGATACACACTCCTTGCATCACCACCCCTACAGGTCCCTCAACTGCAGTTATTGGCCACAAAGGGGAATACATATAAATTCACCACGAGGCCCTCTCTCCCTCCTGGTCAAGAGCATGTTTCACTTGCTAGGGAGGCAGTTCATCTGTCCCTGAGAAGTCCCAATCACAACCAAGGTTTAAGTTGATGTCAAGGCATCAAAGGTCAGTGTGGTGTAAGGTCTAAAATTAGTACTAGGTACTATTGTGATGTATGGGGAAAAGCAGGCAGGGCCTGAATAGCTTAACCACATGGCCCCTCCTACGCTTTTCATGGGAACTGTGCCTCCTTATCCCTGAGTAGTGGGCTCTAGTTCCCTGCCAGCCTGTGAACAAGCCAGTTACACCCTCCTGAAGAAACCAGAGGCTCCCCTACGCTTCTAACACCACACAATACCTCCTACAGTCCCTTCAGGTTTACGCTGCTACTGAGTGTACCCTCCTTTGAGCCCTGAGTGACACACTGGCCTCTCCCAGGCTGTAAGTGTATGTGATTGATAATATGCTATTGATCTCAATTGTCCAATGTTAGGTACCTGTGTGTTCAACCATCCCCACGACCCTAAGGTCAGGGTCCCTTCCTTGCCAACTGGGAAAAGAGGAAGCAATCACAAAAGGCTAGTCTCATCTTCTGGGTTACCCAACCCATTCTCCAACCTCTTCCCTCACAAAACTCCCTAGTTCCTTGCCTCTCCCCTTAGCCAGTTTACTTGCCCTCCCTGTCTTTCTAGGCTGCTACATGTCTTTACTAAAAAATGTGATCCCTGTCAGATACTCCCTCCTCTTTATCTCTACTCTACGCACGTGGGGCCTATGGTTCTTGACCACTCTGTAGACCAACAGATGTCTGAGGACCAATAGTTTGATTTTCTGATATACGTAACACAGTGAGAGCCAACTCATGACAAAGAGTGGAATTCTGTCTTCTTCAAAGAGTATGTCCCCTAACCTAATAGTATATGCTGCCCTGTGTGGGCATGCAGCGGCTGGAGAACTGTATAAGAGGCAGCTTCTGTTTCTAAGGAGGACACCGGATCAGAGCCTTAAAGGAAGACTGTTAATATGATTATATATATATATATATATATATATATATATATATATATATATATATATATATATCACAGCAAGAAACTCACCAAAAGCAAAGTCAAGAGATAAATGACTTTAATATATAAAGAACACTTAGATAACAATAAGGAAAAAGATACTCATCCATAGGGCCAAAGAATATAAATAGAAATATCCAAGGATATTCATCCTCACTCATTCATGATAAGTAATGCAAATTATACTACAATGCACATGGCTGGCAGTCCTTGACCATGGCCTCAATGTAACTGCAAATCTTTACTTCTTTAAAATAACTTTTTTTCTTCTCTTTCTCCTTGACTGAAACTGGCCTTCTGCTCGCTTGCTTCTTTTCTTTCCTTATCCTTCCGCATACTGGACAACCACTCCCTTAATCATTACACCCTTAGGCCAGCAATAGTCTTAGGAACAAAGCCTCAGGTTCACTGGCCACAGAAACAAGTGTTTCTGTCAAACTAAAGATATCTTGCAGCTCCACACCCATGAAAGTAGAACAACCCTACTGGCATCCCCTTGAAACCAGACAGAAGACACCATGACTGATACCAGGACCTGATGCAATGATCAACTGCATTTATTCTAGCCCTGACCAATCAGTAGAGCCCATGATCCCAACTCCTTTAGCTACCATGACTGAATTTTCCTCTATACAATCTATCCCCTAGAGGTCATTGGGAAGCCAGGTCTTTGAGCGCTAGCTCATCTGTGTCTCTGGGCTTGGCACCATTTTCTTAAATAAACCACTACTTTCTTTGCTGAAAACTCCTGTCTCTTTTGGCTTGGACGCATGCAGGCAAAATGAACTTGAATTTGGTAATACCAAAGAGTCTTACTGCCTGTACTGACACTCTTGTGTTATCCCTTCCCTCAAGTGTGGGTTGAGCTTAGTGACCTGCTTCTAGCCAAAGACGCAAAGATGTTGCTTCTGTAATTAGGTTACTAAATACAGTGATTTCTGTCTCGCTATCAGCTCTATTTCCTTCTCAGACCACACATTGATGATGAAACAAATGCCACGTTGGAGATGTCCACAGGGGAAAGAACTGAAGGTGGCTTCTGGGCAATGACCAATGAGGAACTGAGGCCCTCAGTCCAACAACCTGCCAAGAGTTGAATCCTGCCCACACCATATGAGTGAAGTGGGAGGATGACTACAGCCATGGCTGATGCCTCAACTGTGGCCTCACGAGAGGTTCTGAAGCAGAAAACCCAGCTAAATTGGATCTCAGTCCACTGCAACCATGAGATAAAAAGTGAGTGCTCTGTTATGTGGCTAAATTTTGAGATCTTCTTACACAGCAATAGAAACTAATACAGTGTACAATGAAAGGCAATTTCCCATCTAACGGAGAGTGAAAGATCAAAGAAGCTGAAAACAGACTATGTTGATGAGTATGGTGTTTGAGGGAGTATGATTAGTCCCACCCCCAGGGTAAAGTGATCTGGCGATGTCTATCAAAGTCACAAATATATGTACCCTTTGACCTAGCAAATCTATTTGCAACAATGTATCCCACTCATGTATAAAATGTCAAGGTTATTCAATGCAACATTTGTTAGGATACTATTTTAAGCTGCTCTTATCGGCTGAATTGTGTCTCCCTCAAATTGAAGTCTTAATCTCCAGTACCTCAGAATAAAACTGTATTTGGTGATAGAGCCCTTAAAGAGGTAATTAAATCAGAATAAGGTCATTTCGGTGAGCCTTAATCCAATATGACTGGTGTCTTTAAAAGAACAGGAAATTTGGACGTAGGCACACATAGAGAGAAGACCATGTGAAAACACAAGGAGAAGACAGCCATTTACACACCAAGGAGAAAAATCTTGGAAGGAATCAGGACTGCTGACACCTTCATCTTGGATTTCCAGCTTCCAGAACTGTGAGAAAATAAGTTTTGTTGTTTAAACCCCACAGTATATGGTACTTTGTTATGGCAGCCCAAGCAAACTAACACGAGAGGGATGTGGTTAAATAAATTCTGGTATATCTATATGATAGGATACTGAACAATCATTTAAAAAAAGAAGCAACTCAATATATCTATAAAGAATAATCTTTAAGACATGTTGTAGAGTTAAAAAAGCAGAGCATTCAACGGTTTGAATATGCCACCACTTGGGTAAAAGGGTGAGAAAAAAACATACAGAGACAGATGAGTAGATATAAAGACTTGCTTGAACATGCATAAAATAGCTTCAGGAGAAAATACAACCACCTGGAGCCCACTGGTTGTCTCTAGGTAGACTGGGGAGCTTTGTCTTTGTGCATACTTGTGACACTTTTGAACACTGAACCAGATAAATGTTTTACTTTTCCCAGAAAAAAAAATTAATAAAAAAATTTCAGTCTCTACTCTCAGGCAGTTCACATTCAAACTATGTAGAGCATCAGATCAGTACACAAGGTGAAAGGAGATGGCAAATATCCCATCAGCTATAGAAGCAGTGTCCCACATAAAGGTGAAATGTTGGGTTAGCATCTGAAGAAAGGCTCAATGAAAGACTGCCTATATAAACGGGATCAGGGAGGATGACAGGAGGCCTCTCTGCTTGGGGTTGGTGGGAAGGAAGATAAAGGGAGGGGAGGAGACAACACAAGTGAGGAATGCCAGCACCAGCTGGGTAGAGCTGTAGGATGGGGGCCATGCTGGCATCAAGCCAGTGGGGCACCACTGTCTCTTTTCATTCTTCTCCACAGAATACAACTGCACAAAGGAACCCACATCGTAGGGCAGGTAACCCTCTTCTCTGCTTAGCCCAATCAGGACAAGCCAAGTATGGCCATTCCATTCCCTCTGCCAGTGCTTGATTTTGAAGTGGGATGTGCATCAAATCTGGCCAGTGAGAAGTTGAGTGCTCTGCTGGGGGCTCCTAGGGAAGCGTCCTCATGCTTAAGCAGGAGGAACCAGAACAGATGTTCTATTCTTATCTCTCTGGACATGATGTGGCTGTGAGGACAAAGCTGTCCCAGTAGGAATATGGAAAGATCTTGGGTCCTTGGAGGCATCACTAGTCACTGATGACATCACTTTCTAACCCTGGAAATCTCATTTTTGGAGATGACATATTTCTTTCTTATTTAACCCACTATAGGTCAGGTTTTCTAGTGTTTGTGGCTGAAACCAATCTAACTGATACAGCCAAGGTGACTCCAGGACACTTGGATGTCCATTTTAAGAGTTTAGATTTTATTCCTTTTGCAATAGAGAACTCAACGGAGATTTTAAAAGTCAGAAAGGTCTGCATTGTGAAGATCCACCTGACACAGCATTCAGGCAGTGACCCCTCCCCCCTCCGCATGGGGTGCAAACAATACAATGGCACATGAAAGAAAAGCCAAAATGGATATTCCTGATTAATTTTTACCCTTTCATATGAGTTCTTAAAAATCTGCACAGCATTATATGTGATAGAATATCAGTGGCAACTAGAATAGTAAACCCTCACTGGGTGCTTTCTAATGCCAGGCAATGTTACAAGCAATTTACAGTCCTCTTAACAACAGGATAAGGTCATTTTTAATTTATAGACTAGAAAACTGGGAAAGAGAGCAACATATGTAAGTGATATAAGTCAAACTCAAACCCAATTAGTTTAGCCCCAGATTCTGGGCTCTTAAGCAACACAGTATATTGCTTCTCCACAAGTAATTTATAAACCTATGTGTAAAAATGTGTGTGTCTGTGTGTATATATAATTTCTAAACTAATGTAGAGGGAATTTATGTATATGAATGTGTATATAAATATATGTAAGTCAAAATAAATATACACATGTGATATATACATACGCGTGTGTAAATCAATGTGTATGTGTGTGGGGGGAAACATGCTCAGTGATGTTATACTAAAAGAAACATTCAGTAAAACAGACTTCTTTAAAATTGCTGGTATTGAGAATGAATTGCAGGGAGTGAGACTGAAAGTAAGGAGGATGGTGAGGAGGTTGGCGTGGGAGGTGCCAGCGGGGTGGGGAGGAGGGAATGCATGGGAGAAAATCTTTGGGATGTGGAACTCCCTATACATGGAAGCCAAGTGTTGAGGTGCCCTTGAGGTTAGAGCAGTGCTGACTGCCATGTGCTAACAGGGGCTAGAGGGCCAGGTCACTGGGATAAAGAAGAGGGCTGAGAATCTAGAAGTCACAGAGCGCCCAAACATAGGGAATAGAACTGCGCAGGACTTGGATAGGGACTCCAGTTTGAAAGGTAACTATCATGGGGCCTGACAAGGTCTAGGTGGAACCTGGGAATGGAGCTGGCAGTCACTGGTGCTGTGATGTTATGAACTGGACAGCTAGGGTGTTGGGAGGGTCACTGAGAACTCCAGTCAGGGTCAGACAGATAACAGTGAAGTGGGATGGTGGGGACTGTGGCAAACCAGAGAACACAGTCACCTAGAGCAGGCAGCAACCACTGATGGTGGCCATGAGGGAATGTGGGTCCAATGTTTTATGAGTTGCCAAGTTTTCAAGAGAATAGGATTTTTACATGAAATCTCCTGATTTTTAAGTGTTGCTTAAAAAAAATTCAAACCCCCAGCCTTACAGCTAAGTGGCAGAGTGGGACTCAAACCTTGATTGTTTCCAAATCAGTGAGGAGCGTCACACAGGGACTGTGGGTACAGGGTCCCTTTGGCACAGAGTCCCTGTAGCAGTGAGTAAGGCAGAGGTGGGGACTGATGGGCATGTGAGCCCTGCTTCTCCAAGTCTGCCCCATTCAAGACAATCTTTGTTCTCAGCTGGTTGCCAACTAATAGGAAAGATCTAGCCAGTAATGACTTAAAGTATTCTTGGGTACTATGCTTTTCCAGGGAAGACTTTTGAAAAGCATGTTGATGAAGGAAATGGGGCTTTGAAGGTGGAAGAACAGGAAAGGTATGGTACACAGGTAACTATTTTGTCTGATAGCTAACTCCAGTTCTTCACCCTATGGGATTTGGTAAGGTATAAATTAGGGGCCCTGCCTCCCCTCAAAGAGTGATAACAACATAAGTCAGGCTGGCCGAACAGAGAATGCCATCCCTTATGGAATGATAACTGGAATAGGAGTGGACATTTGACATCAGAGTTAATTTTTTGATTAACTCTGGATATTGACAAAGAGACCTCTGTCTCTGTCTCTGTCTCTGTCTCTGTCTCTCTCTTTAAAGCATACATACAAAGCATAGACTGCCAAGGTTTACCCTTCTCCAGCTCTAGGTACAGAATCTTGCCTGAAAATGAAACAGAGCTAAGAAATAGAGAAAGAGCCAGCATCTTGATATTATTTAAGCACCTGGATTATGCCAGGCCTGAAATTCAACTCCGTAGACAATTCAATTATATATGTTAATAAATTATTTTAAAGCTTAACTTAGGTTAAATTTAGTCTCTGACATCGGTAGCTAAAAGAACCTCACGTGACTTATAGAAAAGTTGTATTTGAGAATAGAAGGACTTGCCCCGTATTCCTCAAGCTGGGTCCACAGAGCAGCTGTCTGCTCTCTGGGTCAACAGCAGACAGTGCCCCCACCACCACTGAGTTCCCCCTTACCTGGAAGTAGTTCAAAAGTATGCCAGCCCAGGACAGTCCCAGGCCTGCAAACATGAAGGGCACTGTCACCTGAAGGCCAATGGACAAGGTGGTCTCCCTGCTGCGCTTGGTCCCCGGTGGTTTAGAAGCCACTCTTTGGCTTTCCAGGACACATAGAGGTCCATCTCCTGAGACTGTAGAGAGTCTTCCTGTGCTAAGGGTGTGTGGCAGCACTAGCCCCTCTGGTCTCCTCTGTCGGGTCTTTGTCCCATCCATGTGAGCACAGCTGAGCCCCTGGTAGCCTTAACCTGAGAGACACAAAGCAACAGGGGTTGTAGGGCATAATTCCTGACCCTAATGGGGCCGACACCCTGCAAGTCTTCAGGCCCTTCTGGTCCACCAGGGGCTGGCATCATTTTCGCCAATCCACAGTCTTTAACTTGGTGCCTGCTCTACATGGCTTCCTGCAACCCTAATTTACAAAAATTTTTATTTAATATGCACATGTTTGAGGAAAAAAACAAACATACAGAAAAGAGCATTAAAATATATGAATTGGAACCAGCAAAACTGATGGTGCAAGGACCCCTGAAGATTCTCTCCTTCATAAAAGCAACAGGAAAACTGGCAAAAATTGTCAGAATCAACTTTTTCAGAACTCTGGAAATTACTCAAAGACTTAGAGCAATATAGGCAGTATTTATTCAAGAAAAAAATGCTGAATCTCAGCAAGAACAACATTGTAATGTCCAGAATGTTTTAACTTGCCTTAGCTCTCTGGCTCTGCAGCAGCCTTAATAAAAACCAACAGCCTGAAGAGAAAAGAATGGGCTAGAGCACTTTCAAAGCCTCACTCTCAAAGAACTGTCATTATTTGGCCTATCAGGTGGTTCACTGAATGCCACTTGCAGACTGTATTTCACCTGACCTGTAGTTCACTTAGTATAAAATGGCTTTTCCCTGAGGGATATTTGTTGAAAACGATTATAGGCACTTTGTGGCTTCCTCAAGCAGTGAATAATAGTTGGGGTAAATAATATACTATCCAAAATCCTAAAAGGAAAAGCCAGGGAATGAAATGCCTATATGGGTTTTAAAAAGTTCCTACACATTTCTGGGAATTTAGAAGGCCACCCATATTGAACTAGGCATATGCTAAGGAATTGCTTGAGAATGTCCTAAGCTTTCATCCCTGGATGATTTGGAGTCTCTGCACAAACAGAAAGTGAAGGCTAAGGCAGAGTTGTAAGTAACTGAATGTTAAAGGTATGTCCCAATATGCACACAGAGCCCCTTGGCAAAGACTGGGAGACTTACTGGTTCCAGGCATGGCATCCAAGAAAATCTCTAACCAATCATTACCTGACCACTAAGCAGAGACCACATACAATAAAGAATATAGATTAAAGAATATGTTCAGAAAAGTCACTAAACAAAAAACAACTATAACAAGCAGCAATAATAAGAAACCCTAAGAGGGGAGAATCTGATTTCCAAGTTGTCACATTAAATAATTTTAAATGTCCAGTTTTCAATTAAAAAAAAAAAAAAGACACGCAAAGAAACATGAAAGTATGGCCCATACACAGGGGGAAAAAGCAATTAATAATAATTATCCCTGAAGAAACCTAAACATTGGACTAGGTAGGCAAAAGCTCTAAATCAGCTATTTTAAATGTTTAAAGAATTTAAGAAACCATGTTTAAAGAACTAGAGGAAAGTATGAAAATAAACTCTAACCAAATTGGTAATATCAATAAAGAAATAAAAATTATTTTTAAGGGTCAAATAGAAATTCTGGAGTTGTAAAATATAATAGCTAAAATGTAAAACTCCTTACAGGAGCTCAACAGTTGATCTGAACAGGGAAAATAAAGAATTGTTGAGCTTAAAAATAAGTCAACAGATTATCCATTCTAAAGAACAAAAAGAAAAGAAAAAAGGAAAATGAAGATGTCCTCAGAGACCTGTAGGACACCATCAAGCGCGCAACAGATACATAATGAGAGTCTCAGAAAAGGAGGAGAGAGTGAAGGGCTCTAAAAGAATATCTGAAAACATAATGGGCAAAAGCTTCTCAAATGTGATTAAAAAAATTTCCATATTCGAGCTCGACAAATTTCAAGTAGGATAAATTTAAAGAGATCCACACCAAGATACAGTATTGTCAAACTGTCAAAAGTCAAATACAAAGAGAGTCTTGAAAGCAGGGAGAAACAACTCACATACAAGAGATCCTCAATAAGATTAACAGTTCTTTTCTCATTAGAAACAGTGGAAGCCAGAAGGGAGTGGGATGATAGTTTCAAAGTGCTGAAAGAATAAAGCTGTCAACTAAGAGTTCTATAAGCATCATAAATATCCTTCAAAAAATGAAGGAGAAATTAAGAGATACCCAGATAAACAGAAACTGAGACAAGTTGTCACTAACACATCTTCTCCACAGGAAATACCAAAGGACGTCTTTCAGACTGAAATGAAGGCACCTAAACAGTAGTTCAAATTCACCAAAAGAAATAAAGAACAATATAAAGGTAACTACGTAAGAAACAGTATAAATGCATTTTTGGGGGGTTAGTAACTTTTTTCTCTTACCTGATTTAAAAACAATTGCATAACATAGTAATTATCAATAAGTGTTGATAGGCACACAATTAATAAAAAAATGCAATTTGTATGACAATAAAAGCACAAAGGGGAAGTGTACAGAGTTATTCAGGAACAAAGTTTTATATACTAGTGAAATTAAATTGCTATTAATTTGTATTAGAATGTTATAAGCTAAGGTGTTAATTATAAACTTCAGAACAACCACTAAGAATATAACTAAAATATATATGTATATTTTTAAATGACAAGAGAACAAATATGATACACTAGAAAATATCCATCTAATTCAAAAGAAGGCACTAATGGATGTTAGAAGAACAGAAAAAAACCCATATGATATAGAAAATGAATGGCAAAATGGGAGATAAAAATGTTAATCAGTAATTACATTAAATAAAAATGGATAGGTTGAGGAAACAGGAAAAAATGGCGTAGATAGTGGCTTTGTTCATCCCTCTTGCAACCAGATCAAAGTTGTGACAGAGAAACGGAGCAAACGGCAAGGAAAGTCACCAGAGATCGAGACAAACAGAAGCACTACAACTAGAGAGAGAAATAATTAATCGCCCTGCAATGGTAAAAGATGGGAGGGGGCAAAAACACAAGTCTGCCCGGTTCCAAGCGGCTGAGTGGGACAGAGGATGCAGATACTTCTTACAGGGGCCATGTCTGTGAATGGTCTTTCATGGTGACGGACCTGCTCACTCTGAACACCAGCGATGGGTTGGCTGCACAGGGGGCAACAAGGACTTACAGGGGGACACTGAGTTGTTGGAGTGATGGCCAGAAGCAAGGCTCTCTCCCAGATAGAAGTGCTCGCAGTTTCCATTGTTCCTCTGTTGAGCCCTCCCCCACACCCAGTGTTTGGACACAGCGCCACCATAGCTGAAGCATCACCAAACTGGATAACAGAAGTCTTTCTGCCCAGAGGATTCCCTGAAACTCCGCCTACCCCAACTCGAGGCCACATCCAGTTGTGTCCTTGGAGAGTCCAGTGTTCTTTGCTGAGCAGCACCAAGACTGACACTGGTGGCATCTGGCTTCGGTTTCTAGTGTGGCCTTCTGAGGGAACTATAGGACAGCATCTGCGGATTGCTTACTGAATCTTAACAGGTAGCCTTGGAGGTGCACAGTCTGGGGCTAAATTTGGCCTGCAGCTTAACCCCTCTCAGGACTATGTCACTTAACACCTACCATACAAAGCCACACTAATAAGACTGGGAGACTTAGGAGCTTTGCTTAGTACACAGAAACAGACACAGAGAAGCAGTCAAAATAGGGAGGCAACGAAGCAGAAACCATATGAGAGAACAGAACAGAGATCTTGGAATAATGGAGTCTAGCAATCTAACAGATGCAGAGTTCAAAATGCTAGTTATAAAGATCCTCAGTGAACTTAGGGGAAGTGTAGATGAATTCAGTGAGAACTTTAACAAAGAGATAAAAAACATAAAAATGGAGATGGAAATTATAAAAGGGAATCAGTCAGAAATGAAGAATACATTATCTGAGATGAAGAGTGTATTAGATGGAATAAACAGAGTGGATAAAGAAGAGGATAGAACCACTGATATAGAGAATGGGAAAGCCAAGGACACTCAATCAGAATGGCAAGAAAAAAGAAGGCAAGACTATAACTATAGTTTAAGGAGCCTATGGGACACTACTAAATGTAAAAACATCCATGTCATAGGGGTACTTGAAGGAAAACAAGATTTTGAAGAGTTATTTGAAGAAATAATGATGGAATACTGCCCTCGCCTGGTGAAGGAAGTAGATATACAACCCCAGGAAATTATCATAGAGTCCCAAGAAAGAGGAACCCAAAGAGGCCCATACCAAGATACACCATAATTAAAATGCCAAAGGTTAAACACAAAGAGAGAATCTTAAAAGCAGCAAGAGAAAAGCAGTTAGTTACCTACAAGAGAGCAGCTGATTTCTCAGAAGAAACTATGCAGGACAGAAGGGCTTGATGCAAAATATTGAACGTGATGAAAACCCAGTATCTATAACCAAGAATACTTTATCCGGCAAAGCTATCATTTAGAGTCAAAGGACAGATAAAGAGCTTCCCAGACAAAAATAAGCTAAAGGAATTTATCAATACCAAGCCAGTATTACAGAAATTGTTGAAGGGACTTCTTTAAGAAGAAAAAACATGTATCAAAACATGAATAAAGAATGGTAATAACTACATTCCTATTAACAAGTACCTCAAATGGAAAAGAATTAAGTGCTTCAACCAAAAGATAGAGTGACTGAATGGATAAGAAAACAAGACCCCTACATATGCTGCCTACGAGAGACTCGCTTCACGTTAAAAGACACACACAGACTAAAAGTAAGGGGATGGGAAAATATATTGCCTTGATCGACCTAGAAGGTATTGTACTGAATAAAATGAGCGAGGTAGAGAAAGACAAGTATCACATTATTTCACGTACATGTGGAATCTAAAGAACAAAATAAACATCAACAACAACAAAAGCAGAAATAAAGTCATAGATACAGAGAATATTTAGAGGGCTACTACATGGGAGGGAGGTTGCGAGGGGTGGTGAACAAAAGCAAAGGGATCAAGAAGTACAAATGGGTAGTTGCATAATAGACATGGAGATGTAGAGTGTAGCATGGGGAAGATGGTTAATAATGTATTAAAATGTAAGGGGGAAAAGGGATACTAAATTTAGTGGAGTGATCTCTTTGTGAGTTATGTGGATCTCTGATCACTATGTTGTACAATGGAAATTGGTATATTATTGTATGCCAATTGTAATTGAAAAAAAACTCACTGTACGATGTAAATATGAGCAACTAACAGTCTATTATATTTCAATAAAGGAGGAAAAGAACAAAAATACGTTTTAAAACAAACAAAAAAAATGGACAGGTTAAAAGTAAAAGGATTTTAAAAGACATATCATGAAAATAGTACCCAAAGAGAGTTGGAGTGCCTTACTAATACAAGGCAAAATAGACATTAAGTCAAAACTGTCACTACAGACAAAGAAAGACATTTGATAATGATAAAAAGTTCGATCTATCAAGAAGACACGACAATTATAAGTATATATACAGCTAACAACCACAAAACACATGAAGCCAAATCTGGCAGAACTGAAGGTATAAAAATATAATTCAACAATAATAGCTTGAGACTTCAATACTCCACTTTCAATAATCAATAGAACAACTAGACAGAAGATCAGCAAAAAAACAGATGACTTGAACAACGTTATAGGCCAATTAGATAAAAAATACATCTATAGGAACACTCTACCCAACAAGAGCAGAATATATATTCTTATAAATGCACATGACACATTCTCCAGGATACACCATATCGGGCAAAAAATAAGTCTCAAATTTAAAAGGATTGAAATCATACAAAATGTATTCTCCACAATAGAATGAAATGAGAAATAAATAACAAGAGAAGACTTGGGAAATTCAAAAATATTTCAAACAACACACTCTTAAGTAACTAATGGGTCAAGGAAGAAATCAGAAGAGAAACTGGAAAATTATTTGAGTAAATGAAAATTTAAATACAACATACCCAAACTTATAGGATCTGTGAACTCAGGCTTAGAAACAAATTTATAGCTATAAAAGCCAATATTAAAAAAGAAGAGGTCAAGTTAATTTTTCACCTTAAGAAACATGGGAAAGAAGAGCAAAGTATGTGTCCCCCTCTCCCTCCCACAAAAAAATAGTAGATGGCAGGAAGTAATAAAGACTAGAGTGGTGATACATAAAAAGTGAAAAAAAAAATAAAGAAAATCAACAAAACCTACAGTTGGCCCTTTGGAAAGATTGACAAATTTGACAAATCTTTACCTAGTCTGAAGAAAAAAAGAGAGAAGATTGAAATACTTAAGAGGGTACATTACTTCCAAATTTACAGCTATAAAAATAATTACGAAGGAATACTATGTATACCAACAGATTAGAAAACCTAGAAAAAATGGACAAATTCTTAGAAATACACAAAAACTAACTCAAGAAGAAATTTAAAATTTTAATAGACCTATAATAATAAAAATATTGAATTAGTAATAAAAAATATTCTCATAAAGAAAAGTGCAAGAGTAGATGGCTTCACTGGTGAAGTATACCAAATGTTTAAAGAATTAAAACTAGTTCATCACAAACTCTCTCTCCAAAAAATAGATGAGGAGGAAACACTTCCCAACTTGTTCTACAAGGCAAGTATTACCCCAATACTAAAATCAGACAAAGAAAACCCAAGAAAACTACAGACTAATATGTCTTATGAATATACACAAAAAAATATCAACATATTAACAATATGAATTCAGTGACATATTAAAAAACTTACACAACATGACCTAATGGGACTTATCCCAGGAATGCAAAGTTGGTTCAATACACAAAAATCAATAGAATAATGGGTGGGAAAACATGATCAGCTCAATAGACTCAGAAAAGATATTTCGCAATATCTCACTCTTTCATGATAAAAACACTAAAAACAATAGAAATAAAAGCAAATTATCTCAAGCTGACAAAGGGCATCTATGCGAAATCCAGTTAATATACTTAATGATGAAAGATTAACAGTATTCCCCCTACGATTAGAAAGAGACAAAAATGCCTGCCATTGCCACTTCTATTAAACATTATAGTTAAAGTTCTAGCAAGTACATTTAGGTAATGAAATAAAAGGCATCTGAATTAGAAAGGAAGAAATAAAACTATATTTACAATGATCTGATCTTGTACATAGAAAATCCTAAGAAATACATATGCACACAGCACACAGACACACACACACAATTATTGTAATAAATAAGTTCAGCAAGTTTAGAATATAAGATCAATATAAAAAATAAGTTTTATTTCTACATACTAGCAATAAACAAATGAAAAATTAAACTAAGAACACAACTGCATCTGAAATAGCATCAAAGAGAACAAAATACTTAAGAACAAATTTCACAAAAGAAGTGTAAAACGTTTACCCTGAAAACTAAAAAATTATTGTTGAAGGAAAAATTTAAAAACCTAATAAAAAAAAGATATTCTGTGTTCATGGACTGGAAGACTTAATATTGTTAATATTGCAATACTCCTCAAATTGATGTACAATCTCTGTCAAAATTCCAGCAACATTTTTTGGAAAAAATGACAAGCTGATCCTAAAATTCAAATGGAAATGCAAGAGACCCAGAATCCAAAGCAAAACAAACAAACAAACAAACAAAAAACAGAACAAAGTTAGAGGACACACACTTCAAGATTTCAAAACTTAACTATGAAGCTATAGTAATCAAAACAGTACAGTATTGGCATAAGAACAGATATACAGATCCACGAAATAGAATTAAGAGTCCATAAATAATCTCACGCATCTATAGTTAACTGATTTTCAACAAGGATGCAAAGACCATTTAATGGGAAAAAAAAATACTATCTTCAACAAATACTGCTGAGATAACGGGATATCTACATGCAAAAGAATAATAAATTTGGATTCCTACCTCAAACCATATGTAAAAACTCAGAAAGGGTCAAAGACCTAAACCTAAGAGTTAAAACTATACAACTCTTAGAAAAAAATATAGATATAAATTTTAGTGAATTTGGACTTGGGTTATGGTTTCTTAGATATGATATTTAAAATACAAACGACCAAAGAAAAATTGGACTTCATCTAAACTTAAGTTTTGTACTTCAAAGGACATTATCAAGAAAGTGAAAAGACAACCCATAGAATGAGAGACACCATCTGCCAATCACATATCTGATAAGGAACTAGAATACATAAATAACATTTACTCAATAATAAACTAATAATAGAATGCAAGTGTATAACTATATGACAATTTATTCATCTATTCTACTCTTGAAGGATGATCACAATTTACTTTTCTTTCCAAAAGAAAAATAACTTTATTTTTATTACAAATGCAATGTATTCATAAAAATACAATTTAGACAATACAAAAAGGTATAAATAAGAGTTTCTTATTTTACTGTTCCAAAATAACTAATGCTAAGCCTAGCATATATCCTTCCAATGTACACACACACACACACACACACACACATGCTCACACACGTTCTCACACACACTATATTTATATATTTTTAAAATTAGTGTTCTAGATCCTGTTTTTTTTTTTAATGTAATAAAATGTGTATATCTTTCCATCACTATTTTCAGTATGTCATTTTTTGCCTTCTCTTGTCATCTTTGACAACTGATCTCAGTTTCAGGCAAGGAATGAGGTGGTGGGCTTACTCCACCCAATTGCTGGTAAAACTTTTTCCAGAGGATTTATAGATTCAGGAAGAGCAGAGGGAAGAACTCAGCAGGAACATATAGCTACATGTTTTAACTTGTAGCAGCATATAGCAGAGTGTCAACAGTGGCCCCCTCTCCACCTTTCCATTGGCAAGGATAGTACACTGTTGAGTAGCAAGTTTATTAAGTCAGCAGAGGAGATGCTGGGCCAGTGAGGACTGTGTGAGGAAACAGTTAGTAAGAGGGCACAGGAAAAGCCTCACATCTTCAGGGGGCACCTTGGAAGGTATAAATGGTTACTGCCTACCAGCCCGCAGAACCTGGGCCGAGCAGGCTTTGCTTGACTTAAACAGGCAGTAAATCATGGAAACAAAGACAGACTTATTCTAACATGACTTCCACCTTCTGAAAGCATTTGTAACAGCTAATACTAGGGACAGGATATGTATGCCCCTCTGTCTGCCCCTTTGGCTACACCTGTCTCCACCACTGGCCAGAGGAGCTGCCCTCACCTGGCTGGCCAAGGCCCAGGTCATTTGTCAGGACCTAATGGACCTAATGGCAGGAACCCAGTAGGCTTCTTGTGCTGACTCTCTAAGCCTAATCCCATCGGGGTAGACAAACTACTTTCTTTAAATACTGTCACGTTCTCTGTAGCAATGCTGGTAAACTGAGCTAGGACCATGTGAGAGGCCTGGCCACCGTGGGGAGGCATGTAATGGCAAGAGCATAGAGAGGAGGAAGGCTCCAGTCCTGCCATGAAAGGGAGCACCATAAGAGCAGTCAACATGGTCTCCAGTGCCCATTCTGCTTCCCTATGTGGCTCCCTTGAAACCACGGAGAGGAGAACGCTTAGTAGAACAGTGTTGGGGGCCCTAGACAGTGCCATATCCTTAATCTCTTTAAAAAAATAATAGATACCACTACCAGTGAGGCATGTGACACTCCTTTAGTCCTCACAAGACCCCAGGAAGGTCTGACCATTACTGCTTCTGTTACTCAACAGAGGAAACGGGAGGTAAAAAGTAAGCTGGGCCAGCCTCAATCCCTGTGCGTGGAGGCTCCTACCTCTGTGGAATCATCAGATGGGAATAGAAACTTTGCTCTAGGATTTGCCTCAAAAATAATCTCCCTTGACCTCAAGCTACCCTCTAGTTCTCACCCCATTCTCTCTTCCCCTTCAGGACAGGATTACAAAGACATGCCCCACACCCGTCTCTATGTCTTACCTCACTCTCTGTGTGCTAGCACCCCTCCTGCTCCTCCCAGCACAAAATGCCTCTGCCAAGAACACCATTCCCTGCACAATGCCAAACAACCCTTAGACCTCAGAGTGCCCAATGTCTTGGCCAAACTCACTGTGGCATGAAACACCCAACAACTTGAGACTTGCCCATCATGGCTTTCCTAAGTCTTTGTCCTGTAGCTGTGCCCCTCACCTCCTCCTACATAGGACTTTAGCTCCTGCTCCTTTTCGTCCCTCTTGATAAAGTCCTGACCACCCAGACAATGCTGCCAATCATCAAGAACAATGCTCTGTGCATATTTCTGAAAGTAGCTGTACTGGGGCAGCTAAGTCTAGCTGAACTTTGACCAAGATCTTCCTGCTAATACCCATAAAACATTCTGCCCTCCTTCCTCGAGTCAGAACACTCTTTTGGAGCCTTCTTGTGCCTAGTATTGTACAATAAAGACTATGTTAATGTGCTCTGGTTGATTTTCTTTCTTGTGTGACTCCTTGAGATTTGTTCTTCCAGCTTAGGGTTGCCAGATTTAGCAAATAAAATGTGACACACTTATGCTGAAAAGTGATTCAGACTACCTACCAAGCTAAGAAGCATCTCAAATATGGCAAGTCTAGTGTAGAACTCCTGATTTCCCAATTCTGTCTTTCTAAGCCTCTTCCTTCTTATAAAAGACACCATTATCCACCCAGCCAGTCAATGTAGAAGAAAGGGCTTGGCGTAGAGGAGAAATTAAGATATCATCCTTTGGATTTTATATATGTGTATACTGTTTGGACTTAGCTCTGATGAATATGCACTACTAAAAAATAAACAACTCTTTTTTAGAGCAGTTTTGGGTTCACAGAAAAATAGAAGATAGAGATTTTCCATATACCTTCTGCCTCCACACACGTGCAACCTCCTCCATTATCAACATCCTACACAGGAGTGGTACATTTGTTACAATAGAACCTACACTGACATCATTACCACCTAAAGTCCATAGTTTACATGAGGTTCATTCTTTGTGTTGTACATTCTGTGGGTTTGGACAAATGTATAATGACATGTATCCATCATTACAGTATCAGACAGTAGCTTTACTGCACTAAAAGTCCTCTGAGTTCCACCTATTCATCTTTCCCTCCCACTTCATGCACTTTTTTGGGTATTTTGGGGTAATTTATAAACAAAATTAGCAGTGGTCTATTATCATTTATGCAACCCAAGAATCATTAATTCACCATTCATTTAACAAATAATGTTTTCTTACTTCCAAGCATTTTCTAGGCATCAAGAATATAGTGAAAAGTAAGACAGATAAAGGTTCTGCTCTTAGGAAATTTACATTCTAGACCCAGAGAAAAATAAACAAGAGAACAAAAAAATAAACAAGATAAATACAAGCATGTAGAAAGTTAAATACGGTAAATTGATAAGGACAATCTGGGGAAGGTGGAGGGGATGGTTTGGATGGTTGATCAAGGAAGACCCTAGAAGACAGGGTGACATTTTTACTAAGCCCTACTGACAACAAAGGTGCCAATTATGCAAAAGTCTGGGTGAAGAACTCTCTGTGCAGAGAGACCAGCAAGCACAAAGGCACTGGGGTAGAGCAAACTTGGCACTTCTGAGGAAGGAAAGGCAAAGAGGTTGACACATCTGGGGCAGGTGGACAGTGAAAGCAGATGGCAGGAAGTAAGGGCAGGGCAGCGAGCAGGGCCTTATCGAGCTTGTTTCTTTTTCAGGGTGAGGTGAAAGCCTTGGACAGGATGATGATATAATAATGGTTATGCTTTCATAACCATTTGTTTTCCCCACTAAAAAGAATCAGGGTCCAGGAGTGACCC